>CAUJRU010000363.1:593320-716534 GCA_963277665.1 Viscum album
ACCATAACATAATTCATTATTAGTTAAAATGTACTCTAAATTAGTTTATAAAAATAAAATAATTTCATATAATTTTTTAGAATATTATCTATATATTTCCATTTTAAAAATTAATATTTAACCATTCATTACAAATATATTAGTTATTTACTGTTTATTCTCATTTTTAGGTTTTAGAAACTCTAATTTAGTGTTTCATATTAGTTTTGAAATGGAGTTTTTGGTTATTGTTTATTAGTTAAAAATCATCATTTCCAAGGTATGGGTGGGGATGGATAAAATAAAACAAATCATATACATTTGAACATAAAAACATGAACATGAAGTTTAAACATCAAAATCTCGAACAATGACATAAAAAATGGAAGTACCTAAGGCATAGATCATAATGAAACATCAATCATGATAAAATAGCATTGGAATAAAACTCGTAATTATGATAAAACATTAAGCACATGAAATGATTCCCATAGTATCCAAGTAATTTCTACCAAGACCATCTTAGTGGACAAAGTCCTTTACTGAATCGGGTTCACTTGCCATTCTAGCCCTATATTACTGAGCCAGATTTACTTTCCATTCCAGCCATGTCTATCTCATGAGATATAAATATTTACCCAATGAATTAGAGGGAGATTTAGGTCCCACCAATCTCATAAAGAAATCATTCTTATTTGTTCCAAAAAAATAAACATACGTCATTCATAATAACCCAACGAATAGAATGGGTTTCATAAACATCATCCAATCATTACATAATCAATAGAAAAGAAATGGATATCATTTCATAATAAGAAAAGTGAAACAATTTAAATCATATTGACATTATACATGAAACATACACATAAGAAATAATGTCATTTTATATGGAAAATGGTTTTGATAAAACACTTGAAATGAATTCTTGAGGAAAATATCCTTTATTCTTTAAAATCATTTTCTTTTCAAAAAATGTCATGAATTTTTAAAAGAAAATGATTTTGTTTAAAATAGTAATGAAATCATTTATAGGAAGCTTCATGAAAATAAGGCTTTATAAAACTGTAAAAATCCTTTCATAACATATATGTTAAAAAAACATTCTTCTCGTACTTTTGAGGAAAATTAAAAAAGTACCTCATAAAAGAAAGATTCCTTACACACCATGTATTAAAAGTCAAAAATGGGTAAAAAGGACTTTAAAAATACATGAAACCATTTTTAGAAATCTGGGAGATGGATGATAAATATATCCCCAGTAAATACTTATGAATAAACAATCTTGGATAAGAATGAGATTGGTATAATTATCCCTTACATTAGGTCTGATATGCTTTGTACGTATCTAAACCTCCGGTATAATGATTTAAATAATTACATTGACTTATTACAGAATAATATTCATTGTTATGATATCATATGTGGTTTACTAATGACTTTATATTACCCTTTCATTTGTAAATCCCATGTTAAAGCAAAGTTTTGGGTAAATTCATCTTATTTATCATACGTGTTTGGACTTGTAGTTCTTGATTTTATTATTACTTATATCATGATTTACTTACTTCCAAAATTTAATTCATGATTTATATATCATATTTATTTATTATATATCAATAATATATATGTATTTATAATAATATGTAACATATGGAGGTAAGAAATGAAATGCACCGTTCATGGAGACTGTAAGCCTTACGTACGCATGAATGCTACATTAATTCCTATTTATTATTTTAATGGAATATGTATATTACAATTATAGTATAATATCATAAATAATATCATTAACTCCATCCTTTATACATCCCACACAAGTCATTAATGAACCACATCACTTTGAGGGGGTGATGGTCCGCACTTCCTCAAATAAGATTATCGTATTTACCAACTATGGAAACCATAAAGGCTTGATATAATTTGGAAGTAAAGAAGAATATGTAAATCATAATAATAATATATATTATATATGAATACATTCCTATAATAATGGTCACCATGAGATTCAGTAGGAGAAAATTGAACAATCATCATTTCGTGAGGTGTTAGTTTTCCATCCACAGAAACATTATGTTCGGCATCCATTAGATGTAGGTGTGTGTAAGTGTAGTTATAATAAGTCTCATAAAAACATCCTAGTATTTTGAGGACACTGGTGTTGTCTCAAAAGAAAGTATTAAATAGAGTTTAGGGGTTAGAGAAGTAGAATAAAAGAGAACAACTTAAGAGAAACTATTACCTTTAATTTGGGTAACTTCCTTTGGTTTGAACCAAAAGAACTTCTTGAATTTATTTCTGCCTAATATAAGGCTTCTAGGGGGAGGAGAGGGATGTAGGGAGCTTATTTGGGTAGTTTTTGGACTAGAAAAAAAGGCTTGATAGGTGTGAGTAATAGAATAGAAGTGGTATCTTTTTATAAGGGAGAGGAGGGGCTCTTTATGAAAGTGTGCAAACATTATTTTATTATAAACTTAACTTCGGTTTCAAGAGGTAAAAAACACATTAATTTCGAATATAAGATGACTCATATTCAAAATAAAATCATCCAATAGGAATTGGACAGGTTTGGGATAATATTTTAATCATTATAATCTTATTTATTTAAATCATTTATTAATGAGGTAAATACTGCATCATTATTGTGTCATAAATAATTTAATTTATTTGATGTCTAAAAAATAAAGAAAATACCAACATGTAGGAAATATTTTTATATTTACAATGAATATTTATAGTATAAATGATAATTTATATAGCCCCTTATAAAAATTAATTACTGAATGTTTTTTGTTAATGCCAATTTTGTCTTTACATTAAATTAATTAATCTAATGTGTCATTGTCTTTCATAAGTGGCTCTATTGGGTCCCAAAATCGTCCCAAGGGTTCCGATGGTCGGTCATTACTAACCAATAAGGTTAGGACAAGTGTCAAAGTAATTTTGAATTATTATAATATTCTTTTAACCTTGAATTACCCTATTTACCTTTAACCTTGGTAAATAAAAGTAAAAAGTTACTATTCACCAAAAATTATTTTTAGCTAATTGAACCACATTTTACTCCTTTATATTAACCGTGTCTATCGGATTTTTGAAATTCAACTCACATAAGCAGTAAAATTATGTTTTATGAACAAATGCAAAAGCACCTAGGAGTTGGGTAAAAGACAGTGAAAAGTTCAAAACAATTTTTATAAATCTAAAATTATTATCAAATGAATCCAATAATTTTAATTTAACATATATAAGAATTATGTATCTATTTTGCTCAAAAATAAATTAAAATCAAATAAATGATTATTTAAATAAAAAGTATGTTTTAACCCAAAACACAGTGTTTTCACTATTCATAAAAAATGGAAGTCTTTTTAGAAAAATACCATAAATTTAGCCTAATCTATATTTGATATTCAGAATTCAAAAATTATTTCTAATTTTCCAAATTAATAACATATAAGTGACATTAATTAATGTTAAAAGTAATTCCTATTATCAAAACAAATAGCGTGTTTTTAATAAATAATAACTATCAAAAGATTGATACTTGTTTATGTCCAATTTCAATGTGAAATTAATTATAATCACCAACATTAGATTAAATGGTAAAAATATATTATAATTAAACTTTAAAACTAATTAAAAAGACAATCTAACCATATAAATAATTGTGATGAAAAAAGTTGTTTTTAATTAAAATAACGTGTGTTTTTACTATTCATCAAAATATGAAAGTTATTAGAATAATATGAAAAATTTATCCAAAATAAAATTTTAAAACCTGATACCATGTAATAATTTTATTTTCTAAAATTGAACTTATAAACGTGTAAAAAACTAGATTTAATGTTGGTGCGCCATCAAAAGGCGGAAAAACTGCATTTTATTAAAAATACTTATTTTACCCAATTTTTTTTCTTCTCATACCATGTTGTAGAAAATATTTAAGATGAATAATAATGTTAAAAATTTCAAAATGTAGTCAATACTATTCATAATGGCTAATTTATAATAATATTAAATCCATATATCATTGTTTACTAAAACCTAGTATTACGTACAACACACGCTCTCGAGGAAGGTCACAATTTCGTGTAATGCAAGCCAAGTTAGGGTTATGTGTTGTGCAAGACTCCATAGTTATTTTATATAATAGAATACAACCATATTTTATATATACATTGAATATATATATATATATACAAACTCAATGTTGCGTAGAATAACTACTATCAAAATTATGTGTAACATGATCCCAGAATAGTGTTGCTTATACTGCAAGCTAATACAGTGTTGCGTATAGTGCACGGTAATAATTGTGTAGCGTAAAACACAATACATTAATGAAATAAAATGAATATTTTACATAAAATCTCAGGGTGTTACATTCTACCCCCCTTAAAGTGAATTTCCCCAACGAAATTCTTTGGGGTTATAAATGGTTTACTACATGAAAGTATCTTTCATAGAAAACCACATCGTAAAAAGGAATTCCAAAACTGAACATTAAAAACTAAATTATGAAACATAATGGTTACCCAAAATAACTAATCAGTGGGTTTCTACATTGAGAAACATAGGTGAAAATATGGATATGTAAGATAAATCTAACCATTAAATTCTGATGGAGAGTGGTAGAGAACAAGGCTATGAAAAAGCCAACAATCACAAATCCATAAATTTGTGATGATCTAAGGTACCATCTAATTCATCAGATATGTTGACACTAGGACAACATTTTTGTCTTTCAAGATAATTTCCCTAATGTTGAATAATTTTAATTAGATGAATTCTAACATTATTTTGGTACAATCTCAACGTTGTTTGTGCCTTGAACAATTTCCACTTCATCTCTTAATGAAATGATGTTGAATTTGTCTTCCGTGAAGTGTTGGAATATCATGTTATAGAATGATAGTCCATTCCATCTATCTCAAACATAAGGTAAGAAATATATATATATATATATATATATATATATATATAAAAGTCCATATATGGTGAGATTAATTGTATATGGTTTCAAAAATGGACTCATACTTCATCTGTCATACCACTTAATATAATAAAACTAGTTTCTACTAACCCGGGTCTTTTTGTTGCCCAATGGTAGGTGATAAAGGTCATTCACACTTTGGTTGTGGGTTCGATTACCACTGCCTTTTCCGACGCGACGAGTTATCACCCATCCTGCATGTTGTTTTTTTCTTTCTGAAACTACATAATTATAACATCCCATCAAATAATATAGGAAAAATTTCCAGCCTTATACATTACTAACTTATGTCCAACATAATCCATTAAAATCTTTAGGATTACCCAAAATACTTCTTTCAAACTCATAGTATAAAGAGAACGATTACTAAAAAGTTCATATAACAAGCATGTGAATACTATCATTTATCCCTCATATATCTTGTTGGTCACATTCTAATCATGTGCATACCTTAATCATGTATTCTATTGAAAAATGAATACCCATTGAACCTTAGTGAAAACATGAATTCTATCAAAAGTTAACTCTTTCCACATACCAAAATTCAAAAATTACATATACTCAAACCATGATATAACATTGTCCTTATATCAGTCATGAGCTCATGAATACTATCAAACATTTCATTTTCTCCATATCCCTTCATTATGCGAATATCATCTTCTTTCTAAACATATATCAATCACTTTCCTTGGTTACCAGTACCATAAAATTATTGAAAACCACAATAGACCAATACATAAATATTCCAATATTCCACGATACTATATACAACATTATTTTGGAATCCCATTACAGAAACACTTAATCATTCCACCACATCGTTTTCTTATTCAACATCACCAATAATGATTTCATGTGACATCCCTTTGTCCTTTAACTTAAGATGTTCCTCCCGTCGATCATCATTAAACCTTGGATTAGGGAATTTATTAACATAATTCCCAATTTCATTGCACGTGAAGCATTGAAGTGTTGGTGGTGCGTTCTCTGCAGTATTTTCTTTTTTCACATCATTAGCAACCCTTTTTCGATTACTTCCACACTCAGCTGCTCGATGACCTTCTTTTCCACACTTAAACCATTTTCTATTTTCATTAAGACAATCTCCACCATGATTATTTCCACACTTTGAGCATAAAGAAACATTCCTCTTCTTTTCAACATTGTTCTGAGATTTCTCCTTGAACTCCATCTTTCGTTTCTTATCAAAACCATGAGATGAATATGTAACACAAACATCTATTTATACCTTGATAGCACAATGCACAATTTTTCATAGCTACTAAATACTCTTATAGGTAATTCCCTTCGAAGACTTGGTTTTAATCCACTGAATAATCGATCCACATTACATTGTGGTTGGATGATAAAGCCAGATGCATACCTTGAAAGCCTTGTAAAATTTGCTTCATGTATACCAAAAGATTCATCATCCTTTTTTATTAGTTCAGGAAACACCTTCTCCATCATTGTTCAAATAATACGAGGGATGTAATTATTGAAAAATAAGTTCTTGAACTCGTCTTATTCAATGGACTCAATTTCATCTCTTGGCCTCGTATTCTTGATAATATTACACCATTTATCAGCTTCACCTTCCAAACGATATACTGTTAAGATGACTTTATCATGTTCAGAACGTTGAAAAACTGAAAATATCTCTTCATTGGTACGGATCCATTGTTCATCAACAAGTGGATCAGAAGAACCACTGAATGAAGTTGGACATTTCCTCATAAAGGACTCAATAAAATATTGTTCCCTTCTCTGCTCATTTGGAAGTCCAGAATGATTCATAGCTTGTGTAATTATAGCAATAAAATTTTCCAATCCAGCTCCTATAACATTGGTTTGTTCAGGAGGGAAGTCATTTCATTTTCCATTACATTGATCCACACGGTTCACTCAGGTTCTATCCATCATCTAAAACCCAAAAAGAATAGTGTGAGAGGAAAAAAAATCATGTTATGGAAAACAACGTAATAAAGGGGGAGTACCTTCGATATTTAACATCATAGGTTTAATTCTAAAATCTTTTCCAAAATTCTAAGACTATAACCTATATGTATACTTAACCATAGTGACATTCCTATACATAACTTATAAATATCACTAGGGATCTCACTAAAGTATTCACATCCTAGTTTACAAAGGTTAACTAAACCTTTCCTCTAATACCAACTATAGAGACCTGAATCTTGAAGTACATGGACATTACATTTTTTTTGCAAAATAATTAATACATAAAAAAACAGACACACAAGGGTTGTAATAGTTTAGTGTCTTTTGAAACTCAGAATGTAAACTACAAATCGTGGTGAAAGATCATTATCATATCCCAAAAAGTTCTTCCCTCTTTTGGGTTTCTTACATAAAATATTTATTTATATCCTGGGGAAAAGAAAACATATAAATAGTGAGCTAAAATGCTCAGTATGGGTAAGCATGGATAAAAAAACAAATCATATACATTTGAACTTTAAAACTTGAACATAATGTTTAAACATCAAAATCATGAGCAATGACATAAAACATTGAAGTATGTAAGGATTGGATCATAAGGAAATATCAATCACGATAAAATAGAATGGGAATAAAACTCATAATTATGGAAAAACATTAAGCACATGATATGATTTCCATAGTATCCAAGGCATTGCTTCCAAGACCATCATAGTAGAGAATGTCCCTTACTGAACTGGGTTTACATGTCGTTGCAGCCCAGTATTACTAAACCAGAATTACTTGCCGTTCCAGTCATGTCTATCTCATGAGATATAAATCTATACCCAATTCATTGGATGTGGATATTGCTCCCACCCATCTCATAATGAAATCATTCTTACTTGTTCCACAAAATAAACATACATCATTCATAATAACCCAACGAATAGAATGGGTTTCATCAAAATCATCCCATCATCACATAATCCATAGAAAAGAAATGGATATCATTTCATAATAAAAAAAGTGATATGATTCAAATCATTGTGACATTATAATTGAAACATACAAATATGAAATATTGTCATTTTAGATGGAAAATGGTTATAATAAAACAGTTGAAATGAATTCTTGAGGAAAATATCCTTTCTTCTTTAAAATCATTTTATTTTCACAAAATTTCTTGAATTTTTAAAAGAAATGGATTTTTTTATAATAGTAATGAAATCTTTAGGAGGAAGCATCATGAAAATTAGGATTTATAAAACCGTAAAAATCATTTAATGACGTATAAGTTAACAAAACATTTATCTCATACTTTTTCCGGAAAAGTCAAAAAGTACCTCGTAAAAGAAAGATTCCTTACACACCATGTAGTAAGAGTCAAAATGGGTAAAAAAGACTTTAAACAGACATGATTTTTTTTTTCAAAATTTATGACATGGATGATAAATATAACCCTAGTAAATACTTATGAAAAAACAATCTCGGATAAGAATGAGATTGGAATAATTATCCATTACCTTATGTCCGATATGGTTCGTACATATCTGAACATCTTGTATAATGATTTATATAATTTCATAAACTTATTACAGAATAATATTCATTGTTATTTAATAATATATGGTTTACTTATGACTTTATTTTACCCGTTCTTTTGTAAATCCCATGTTAAAGCAACAATTTGGGTAAAATCATCTTATTTATCATACGTGATTGGACTTGTTGTTCATGATGTTATTATTACTTATATCATGATTTACTTACTTCTAGAATGTAAATAATTATTTATATATAATATATATTTATTATATATCCAGAATATACATGTATTTATAATAGTACATAACATATGGGGTTATGAAATGAAATGCACCGTTCATGGAGACGGTAAGCCGAACGTACACATGAATGCTACTTTAATTTATATTTATTATTTTCATGGAATATTTATATTTTAATTCCAGTATAAAATCATATATAATATAATTAACTCCATCCTTTATAAATCCCACATAAGGCATTAACGAATCACATCACTTTGAGGTGGCGGTAGTCCGCACTCCCTCAAATGGGATTATCATATTTTCAACTATGGAAACCCTAAAGGCTTGATATAATTGGGATGTAAAGAAGCATAAGTAAATCATAAACATAATATATATCATATATGAATACAGTTCCGTCATAATGGCCACCATGAGAGGCGGTAGAAGAAAATCAAACAATCATCGTTTCATGAGGCGTTAGTTTTCCATCCACAGAAGCATTTTTTTCTTTATCCATTAAATGGAGGTGTGTGTATGTGTAGTTATAATACTTTTCATAAAAACATCCTTGTATTTTTAGTATACTTTTTTTCAGAAATTAAATTATTAAAAAGTGTTTAGGGGTTGGAGATGTAGAATAAATGAAAACAACATAAGAGAAACTATTACCTTAAATTTGGGTAACTTCCTTTGGTTTGAACCAAAAAGTCTTCTTGAAGTGACTTATGCCCAATGTAAGACTTCTACGGTGAGGATAGGGTTTTATGGAGCTTAGTTGAGCATAGTTAGGACGAGACAAAAGGCTGGAGTGGTGTGAGGAATTGCATAGAAGTGGTGTCCTTTTATAAGGCAAAGGAGGGGCTCTTTAGGAAAGTGTGAAGACATTATTTTTTATAAACTTATATTCGGTTTCAAGAGGTCAAAAAACACATTAATTTCGAAGATAAGATTACTCATATTCAAAATAAAATCATCCAATAGGAATTGGACAGGTTTTGGATAATATTTTAATAATTATAATCTTATTTATTTAAAACATTTATTAATGAGGTAAATACTTCATCATTATTATGTCATCAATAATTTAATTTATATGATTTTTAAAAATTATAAAATAATAACAACATGTATTATATAGTTTTATCTTTCTAATGAATATTTTTACTTGAAAATATAATTTATATATCCTCTTATATGAATTAATTACTAAATGATTTTTGTTAATGCCAATTTTGTCTTAACATTAAATTAATTAATATAAAGTGTAATTGTCTTTCATAAGTGGCTCCATGGGGTCCCAAAATCTACCCAAGGATGACCATGGTCGGCAATTACTCATCCAATATGGTTAGGAAAAGTGTAAAGGTAATTTCTAATTGTTATAATATTCTTTTAACCTTGAATTTCCCTATTTAACTTTAACCGTGGTAAATAAAAGTAAAAAATTACTATTCACCAAAAATTATTTTTATATAATTAAACCACATTTTACTCCTTTATATTAACCATGTCTCTTTTATTTTTGAAATTCAACACACAGAAGCGGTAAAATTAAGTTTTATGAACAAATGAAAAAGCTCCTAGGATGTGGGTAAAAGATAGTGAAAAGTTCAATACAATTTTTTTAAATATAAAATTATTATAAAATGATTCCAATTAATTTCATTAATAGTATATAAGTATTATGTATCTATTTTTACAGAAAATAAACTTAAATCAAATAAATTATTATTTAAATAAAAAGTCGGTTTTAACCAAAAACTCAGTGTTTTCACTATTCATCAAAAATTGAAGTTTTTCAGAAAATTAAAAAAAAATCAGCCTAAGGTATATTTGATATTCCTAATTCAAAAATTATGTCTATTTTTACAAATTAAATACATATAATTTCAATTAATTAATTTTAAATGTAATTCCCGTTATAAAAACAAATAGCGTCTTTTTAAAAAGCAATAACTATCAAAAGATTGATACTTGTTTATGTCCAATTTCAAAGTGAAATTAATTCCAATGACCAAAATTGGATTAAATGGTAATAATAAATTATAATTACACTTTAAAACCAATTAAAAATATAATCTAACCATTTAAATTATTGTGATGAAAAAAGTTGTTTTTAATTAAAATATAGTGTGTTTTTACTATTCATCAAAATATGAATGTTATCAGAATAATATGAAAAATTTATCCAAGTTAAATTTTTATATTCTGATTCTATGGAAGAATTATATTTTGTCAAATTGAACATAAAAACATGTCAAAAACTATATTTAATGTGGGTGCGCCATTAAAAGGCAGCAAAACTGCATTATTTGAAAAATACTTATTTTACCCAAAAAGTTTATTCTGTTCTCATACCATGTTCTAGAAAATATTTAAGATGAATAATAATGTTATAAAATTCAAAATGTAGTTAATACTATTCATAATGGCTAGTTCATAATAATATTATATCCATATATCATTCTTTAGTGAAACCTGGTATTGCGTACAACACACACTCTCGAGGAAGGTCGTGATTGCCTGTAATGCAAGCCAAGTCAGGGTTGCGTGTTGTGAAAGGCTCCTTCGTTGTTTCGTATAACAAATTCCAACCATATATTATTTATACAATGAATATATATATATATACACTCAATGTTGCGTAGAATAACTAATATCAAAATGGTGTTTAACATGATCCAAGAATAATGTTGTGTATATTTCAAGCCAATACAGTGTTGCATATAGCGCAAGGTAATCTTTGTGTAGTGTACAACCCAATACATTAATGAAATTAAAAGAATAATTTTCATAAAATTTCGAGGTTTTACAATTTAGGTTAGAAGTATATAACTTGTTTTCAATGAATTCCAATTTCTATAACACATTGTATTCTAGAAAGAAACCTACTAATTGTAACTCCCATAAATCCTTTCCATAATATAGTAGTTCTTGTCAATCTAGTCGACACCAAATTGTATCCACATCTCATCTTTCACCAAGTCCCCTAGCTTACCATGGTGGAAATAATCATGGGAGGCGTGTCAGTAATAACATTAAACATTTAAATAAATAATAATTTTAATCTCATCACATATAGTCATCCCACATCCATACAAAAACCCATGTGAAACCCATATCTAAATGAATAAAATATCATTATCATTACAGAAAGGGAAATGGATTCCACAGAGGTGACAATTTTTAGGGAAATGATACCAATTATTTAGTTATTCACTCAATATAATATTTTAAGATAAGGAAATTGGTATATTGTAAAACTCAATGTACTCTATAATAATTATTCCACTTAGTTGATGACTCGTGATCATTGAAACCATGAAAACCTTAATAATATATTGATGTTACCCCCTAAAAACATGGCATTAAAAAATTCCTACATAATTAAGACATGAAACTGAGTTGTTATTGTTATCTTTCACTAATCCTTTCAAATAACTTCTAAGGATTCCTACCTTTTTATTATATAAATTTTAATTTCTTGTTATAAAAAAATGATCTCTTACAATTTAGTTTCATGAAAATATATTATATAATACATGAAAATTTTAAAATAATTTTTTAAATATAGATGAATATATTTTCATAGGTTTACCATATGTTACATTAACTACATCTTATTTCCTTGGGACATAAACAATAGAAAATGTTCCATCATCAGTCCTAGGAATTTAATAATAATAGGACACAAAAAAATCATGTGATCATGATAGATATCAATAATAACATGATTCATAATTATTGGGAATGAAAAAATTCCTAATTTAATAATAATAACATGAATAAAAACATAAAAATTTGGTTAAAATAATTAAATGAGTAATTCATAATCATATCACCATGGTTTTCATCAAGGTGTTATAAATGAATATTACCAATGATATTCACCAAGGTATTGTAAAAAAATTCATCAATAGAGATTAAATTTCATTCCAAATGCATTAGATATCTATAAGGGAATTCCACTAAAAATTATTAATAACATATGAATCAATTATAAAAAATAAATCATTTCATTAATATCCTATTGAAATAAAAAACAAGTTTTTATCAAAATCATTACATAAAAATGTTTTTATATAAACAATAATTCTTTATATTTTAACCCACTAAAAAAATATTGGTTTAAAAAAGTAAATATCTAAATTAAAAGAAATTTGTAAATATATTTGAATACAAACTGAAAATAAATTAATATTTGTTATACAAATACAGAAAGAAAATATAATTTCTCATATAAAAGATGGAAATTTTATATTTAAATTCGAAAATTTGAAGTGTTTAAAACATGGTTTTAAGAAAGGGTAAAATGAGTGAGGAAGAAGGCTAATCCTTGAGAAGATATTGTTTACATATTAATGGTCCTATTAATAGTGGAAGACGAAATTATTTTTAAAATTACATATGACATTAAAAGGAAATTTGAAGGAACGGAATAGTAGTGACTATCCTCACCTTGAAGAGTTGTTCCTAAAACTCGAGTATTGAATCTTTAGGGAATAAAGGAACCATGTGGGATTTATTAGTAGGATAATTCTAATGAAGATTATGGAATATTGATTGGATGTAAAGGGGAATGGTGTAATGGGTGGTAATTTATAGGAAAAGAGAATGATTTATTTAGTAATTTCTAAATATAGTTCATATAGATGTATTTTTTGGAAAATTTAAAAAAATATTAAATTACCCATGGTTATGAAAATTTGGGTCACATTTTATGATATTTTAATCCAATATAATCCAATACCATTTTTAATACTTTTTTTATGAAAATATAAGGAATCTATATATAAAGTTTTTAAAAATCACAACTTTCTTTTTAGACATTAGATTCTCATTTATAGTTTTAAAAATTAATTAAAATAAATTAAAATATAAAATATAAATAATCTAAAAGTATTTATTTCTTTTATTTATAATTATTAATTATTACATTTTTAAGACATAAATGTAAAGTCATCAAATATCCTAAATACTTAAATTTTCTGTTTTACTATTAATAAAAAATGATGTATTTTAAAAAAATCATATAAATTCACCCAAACCTAATTTTAAATTTTTTATTTCAAATATAATCTTAATTTATCCGGAATTATTCTCCCTATGTGTGAAATTTAACTTTTAAATATAGAAATCCTTCTTTAAAAAATTGCATTTTTAGGCACAATTAAATTTTTGGAAACTAAAAAAATTTCCTACACCATTATTAAAATTATGATATTATATATATTTATTTAAAAGTGTATCAAATAAATATTTTCATAAAACTAATATTATTAAAAATAATTTCCTTTATTATAAAAATCTATATAATTTTTTATAAAAATAAATTCTTTTTTTGTGTCCAAAAATCAATTTATCTAATTCTTCTGAATTAGAAATATATTTTACAAATAAAAAAAATCATAAAATGGAAATTATAAATTAAAATATTATTTATAAAAAAGAAATTCTAAATTATGAATCTAAGGTCTAGACATGTAACCCCTTATTAATTCCATGTACACCCAAAGGGTAAGGTGTGCGATGGTGGCAGTTTAATGGGGTGGTTGACATATATCGAATGAGTGGTAATCTCCACTGACATGAACTTCTCTAATAAAATATTTCATTCATGCTTCACTTGTTGATGCTCGTCATGTTCTTAGTCAAGGTAGAATCCTAGTTATGCTACCATGCTACCATGTACAGAAAAATTGGATTCAAACGGTATTACACGACTAGTTATAGATATCAATTCTTCTTTTTAATATATCTATTATCCTTTTTCATTAAAACTTATGAACACTAATTATATTAGAAAATTTTAAAACCACTGGTATGGTTTTCGATGGTAATATTTAACATAATTAAAATTGACAAACAATCATATTTGATCATTAGTCAGGTAATGGTAAAATCTAAATGTTCATATTTTCATTTACACCCTATATACACCACTTCGTTCAAAATTTAAAATTCATTAAAAATTCCCCCTAAGATTATATTTTCATTTAAGATGATTTTAGTGGATTAATAATATTGTATTAATTTTTAATGAATTCTCATTCAGGTTTATCATTCTAGAAGACTAGGATTGACTGATAGTTTCCCATTTTGGATATTCTATATTATATGTATTTAAGTTGTAATTATTACATTTTAATTGAATTAATAGATTAAAAATATAATGATCATTATTAATAGGACAATATTTTGTTGGCATTTCAATAATTTTTATGTCTATAATAATATATAATTCGTAAAAATTATTTATTCAGGAAAAAAATATTATTTAAAAATTATGAGTCTATATATTCATCCCCATTTATCAATTTCATACCAAAAAATTGAACTCATTCACATTGTTTAAAAAATATTAGAGTACATTTGAATAATTGTATCCAATGCCTTTCACATTGATTCTCCATATTTATGGTTACTTCTCTAATAGTTTGACATGGTGGGTAGTCTTGTTGCATGGAACGTTTCCACTACAGTCCAAGATCTCCCTAAGCTACACCTCATAAGAGAAGTCATGTTCTAGTTATACGACCTCTAGATTCATTACATTTTTGGGAATTTGTATATTTCCCCATAAGTGAGATACTTGGAATAAATCATAATCTTTAGAAATAATTGCTAGGAGTGTAATTTGATATTCTACTACTCCTATTAAAATAAGAACATAATAGTGGCTACTGTACCTATATATAAGCATCCCTTTCCATCCAAATTTCATGAATCTATTAGGTGGTGTTATCCAAATGGCAATGTTTTCTTCAACAAAAAACTCAAATTCCATTTAATGATTTTCAACACAGAGGTTCATCTGAATCTATGAATAATTTTTATGTTTTTTGATTCCCTAAACATTTTCTACCATCTCATGCATAATATAAGGACCATGTATCTTTATTTCACCATATTTATCAAAAAATAGTAGATATATAATAATTACCATTATACAACATAAGGTTCAAGTTTAATACTCTATTTAGATCTATTATTCAATGGAAACTCACCAAATTTGTGATTTTTATCCCATCAACCATTAAATATCATCGATGAATCTTCTCAACATGTCCTCAAGTGTCTGAATAATCCTTTCATATTGGCCATTAGTTTTTGGGTGATAAGAAATAATAAAATTTTATTTTATGTTAATTTCAAATTGAATAATTCTCTATAATTTAGTTTTTAACCTCATATCATGAAAAAAATTAATATAATTATGACCCCATGAAACGTCATGACTTCCTACACATATATATTGTAAATATGGACAATACATAAATCATTCCAAATCAAGATGAAATTGAATATCTTGGTGAGTCCATCTATAAATTAAAATTTAATTGTTTCCTTTGGATGTTATTGGGATACCATGGATGAATTCCATAGTGCTATTTTCCCACTTCCCTATTGGAATGTGTAGTTGTTTCAATACCTTTATAAGACATTGTCACTTCACCTTCACATGTTGAAATATCGTGATCCTTGATGTGACGGATAAAATCCCCATTTTTATTTTACCCCACCAATAATGATAATAAAGGTACCTATGATTTATAGTTCTTCTAGGATGTATAAGGAATGTAGAGTAATAATAATTTTCAACCAATAGTTTATTATATATGAGATAGATTGGACCCATAAACATTTATGGAATTTCAATACACCTTATTGATAAATATTAATATCAAGAAAAATCCCATTCTTTACTACCTATATGTTATTTTGTAACAAAATATCTTATATAAGCGATTTCATGATATTCCCTAGTAATGATGGTTGAGAAATCATATGGGATAGGTTGGATGAGTTAAATTACCTTACAATTCACATGTCCAATTTTAGTAGTTCCTTCATTAATAGATATCCTTGAATCTTCATCATTACCATCACAACAAGGTCTTTACTATATATTCATCAGAAAATTTATTTTCATTTTAGGGGTGATAATGAATTGAACAGTTATAGTCATTAAAATGTATTAACCATCAATTTTTTATCATTTGGTGTTCTATTGGTCTAAAAATATACTTTAATGATTGATTGTCTATGTGTATATAACATTTTTCCCCATAAAGACAGTGCCTTTATATTTATTGATAAAAAAATATTAATATCTAACTTTAGGTCATTCATATGATACTTTTTCTCAAGATACATTAATTATAGATATTCATAAGAAGTCGCCTTTTCATTTTTCACGAGGATTCACCCAAAGACATCTTGATGTTTATTTCTATACATAAAAAATCCTTATCCAAAAGATGATATAGATAACATATGTGTAGAAAAAACCCTCTTATTTTGTTCATGGAAACATTCTTCACACTCTTTTCTCCAAATAGAATTTCCACTTTTAAATTGAACATTATTATTAGATTATAAATTTGTAAAGAATTGATCACAAAACTCCAATGATATCCTTCTATACTAATGATGAATTTTATATAAATTACTATTGTAGGATAATGCCACTCCTTTATATCTTTTGACTTCAAAGGTTCAACTGAGATTCCTTCATTGGATACTATGTTCCTCAAGAATGCAACATATTGTTACAAATTTTATTATTTTATTTTATAAATATCTTATAATTCCTCATACATTTTAAAATAACCTATAGATAATTGTCATGTTTCTCATAAATTGTTGAATATAATATAATATTACCAATTAAAATGGCCACAAAAATTTCTAGGTACCCTTAATGGAATCTTTAATCAAATCCATAAATATATATATAAATTTGACAAGAAAAATAAAATAACCCAAAATCTTGTAATGACCAAATTTAGTTACAAAGGATGTATTTTGAATATATTATTTCTTCACCTAAAATTGATTATACATTGATTAGATGTCATTCTTGGAGAAGAATTGGGCACCACAATGTGTGTTAAATACATAATCAATTTTTGGGAGAGAGTACTTTTTCTTCACTGTGATCCCATTATGTTCCCAATAATCAATGTGTAACGACATTGATCCATCACTCTTATTAACAAATATTGTAGGTTATTCACAAAGATAAAAAATTGGTTATATATATGAATTCTCCAAAAGATCAGAATGTTGTCTCTTTAATTTCTATACATTCTTATATTCCATTCATTATTCTGTCATTCATATTGTCTTGGATCCATGTATGAGTTCAATGGATAGCTCTACCTCTCTTTCTAGGGTGGCACCTAAAACTCTGCATGAAATACATCAATATTTTCCGAAATGATACGTTCATTATCAATCCGTATATTTTCATTTCATTCAACCTCTTTATTGATGATATCTATAAAGAATGTAATGGGAGGTGCTTCTAGACATAGATCAGGACAAGATATATCTCCTTAGAAAATAAAATTAGGTTATTCTTAAAGACTACTATAATTTACTTTCTTCTACAAGTGAACATAATATTATATTTTTATAGTCGTTATATCCCAATTATAGTGTCAAATTCTACCATTGGAATGTCTACAAGATTTTCTACAAGGAAATTATTCCAACTATTAACAACAGAGTTTCTAAAAATTGCAGATGCTAGCTTATTTCATTCTAGAGTATTTTCTGAAAAAAATAGCTTCTATAAGTATAGGAATTGATTCTAGATATATTTAAAACATGGATAAAATAATGTAATTTGTAGAACAAGAATAAAAAATGTGCTTTCTATAGTTGAGAGAACAATGAATGTACTTGGAACCAAATCATATCAAGCCTTTACATCATCCATCATAACATAAAATGTTTGACCTTGGTCCCTTATCCAATTATGAGGTTAACAATGGTCTCCATAAATTATATTTTAAATTGGACATTGATTGTAAAAGTTACAAATCTATCAATACATGAAGCATTGATCCCCTGGTTGGGCCCGCACCATCTACCCTTTTTTAATAACGGTGAGAAGTTGAGGATTCACCTAAACACGAATAATTTGAGCATTGTGGATATCTATTTTTCACGTGTAACAAAATATACATCAATTAAAATAGTTCCAAAAATTATTCTTCCCACATTTTTTGGATGTTTAAATTTTCACATTCTTTCGTCCCAATCAACGATCAATGTTCTTAGAGGAGTTTAGATCCATTTATATCTTATTTTAATTTGATCTATGTTACCACTGCATCTCTATAGACTCAAATTAAACCCTAAAATAACATATAACAATATCCCCATAGCCTTAGCAATATTTATTTTTTATATTTCCCCAACAATGGGGTCACTGTCTACCAAAGAATCTATCATGATTTCCGATAAGATCAATAACAAAACTTTAGGTGTAATAATCATGTCTTGTAAATTTCAACTCATAGCTTCTCATAGATTCATTTTCCTTCTAATTCAATAATATTAATTCCATCTATGTATTATTTCACATGATAATTTAAAAATATTTACTTCAAATGATTCGGAAAAACACTCCCCACTACATAAAATCAATCTTCATTCTTGTCATCATGTTTTTAATAAATTTACAACACTAATCATATTGTTCTTCGAATTAGTATACCTCAATGGATACTATATTGTTCATCTTATAATGTAAAAACAAAATATTATTTATATATATTATCTATTGTTTAAAATCAATGATTCAGTAGTTCCACATTGAAAAGGTGATTGTTGAAACATAAAGGGATCAATGAATTGTTAATCCATTTTATGTGAATATGGTCCCTTGACATGAATCATGTAATTTTCCATAACATTATTTAGTTGATTAATCATCCTCATGAAGCTTTACATTCCATCTTCCATTATAATTCCACCAATTCATTGTCTGTTTCACTCATCAAATATGTGGTTCCTCCTATTCTCGACAAATTTTCTATAAGAATGAAGCCTTAGTCAGAATTATGTTACTTTTAGTAATTTTAATGATATATGGGGATATTAATTATTTAAACGATATTTCTAAATATGTTATGAATATCATCTAGTAATAATGACATTTTCAATATATCCTTCATAATGGTTCTTGAAAATCTTTTGACTAACCAATAAAATCCTCAGGAGTGTCAAACATGATGTGAAACAAAGCCCATTCTCATGAAAATGTTCTTTATCAAGTCTATTTCAATATGAAGATTTCACATGTTACCCCTAGGTAAATATGTGATAAAGCCAAATCCACATCTAATATCCAAACATGGATGTATTTTCATAGAAACCAGTTACATAATACTTTCTAAATACCAGGATATTTTCCCATATTTACACATTCCCCTAGTGTTATTCTGAAATATTTTATGTCCAAATTTAATAAAATAACTCAACCAACATTTGATTCCAACTATTATATCCCACCTTTTATTTCACAAATTTTCATTTCATGGAATAAATGGGGGACAATTTAACATTTTGTTTCTTGTAATTATGTCACATAATACTTGAAAACCAAAAAAAATTATTCTAAAGACACGTGATTACGTCTTCATGGATTTCCCTAAGTAAATTTTACTACATCTTTTATACTGGAGACATACATCAGAGAAATGGGTTGAGCACGAATCTAAGTAATTTAATATGAAATGGAGATAAAAAACTTATGATCATCATCCATAACAATAAGAACATGATGCAAAAAGATAATGACTGAATAGGTGGACAAACATAATAATAATAACATGAATCATAACATATAATTCTGGCAACAAAATTTAAATGAGACATTCATATGGATATACCAATTGTTTGTCACAGTGGGGTTGTAACTGAAAATTAACAAGGTTATTCCCCAAGATATCGTAAAACATGTCATTTAAAGGGATATAATTATTGAAAAAATTCATTGGGGAGATATCAGAGTGCATGCTTCATATGATTGAAATTTATATGATCCACATAAGTCAAAATAATCCATTTCTTTATTATCAAATGGAGAATAAAAAAATAGCTTCTTATACAAATCTTGGAGTTCAATATTTTATAAAGACATGATCCTTACATAATTTTTAATGCATGAATGGAAATGTGGGTTTCTTATATTTAATCCTTGAATAAAAATTAATTTTTACATATTTTTTAATAGAAATTTATAGTAAAATATTTTCGGGTATTTAAATAATAAGGAAAAGGAATATCTCGAGTAAAAGAGAGAAATTTGAGAATTAAATTTAGTAGTATAATGGGTATAAAACATGGTTTTAAAAAATGGTTAAATAGAGAGAAAAAAGGTACCCATTGATAGAATACTATTTATAAAATAATATGACAACAATACGTGGAAAATATTACCTACGTTGGATATTAGAATACATTCTATATAAAGAGGGAATTTGAATGGAAAGAGAATTGAGAATTCCCTTACCTTGAAGGGGAATTCCTAAAACATGAGGACAAAACCTTAGCTGATTGAGGATAGCATGGGTGACTCCGTGGGAGGAAAATATATTGATAATTTTAGATTATCTGTTGGTAGAGCAGGGGAATGGTGAAATGGGAGGGTGTTTTAGAAAATGTGTAGGAATTATTTAATAATTTCCACTAACATAAACTTCTACTGTAGGTAAATTCTTTAATTATTAACATACTAAAGATTATCATGGGATTTATCTAGGGTGAATCTCAACGATGCTACCACTCTCTCATGTTTGGACACAAATGGATTCAAACAACACACCTCTACTAATTATGTCCACTGATTATATTTTCTATATAAATTATCTTTTTCCTTTACTTCATATAATAATTAATTATGATAATAATACTTTCAACCATGGGTTCCATTTTCAATGGACATATTGAACAACAGTCATACTTACAAATGTTTACATAAACATCGAATCCCAATGGTCATATATCCCATTAATCCCTATAAAAAAGATATCATTATTTTATTCAATATGTATTTAAATTTCTCGCTTTTGTTTTATATTAATTTATTATAATTTTGATTAGTTTACTTGTAAATTATTTTATTTCAGTACAATTTTTTATGTGGAAAATTATTATAAAGGACGAGTGTAATCCATACATTTCATTGTTTATTATTTTATTTTATATTTTTTATATGTGCAATGACTGGAAATTTAATTTGTTTCATGGCTGAGAAATTTAATGTTCCTTCCTAATTAGATAAATATTGCTATATATTTTATACGCGTAATATTATATCATATATAAAAATATTTTGATTAGGAAACTAAAATAATTTTAAAATTATGATTCCTTACACCTTCCCTAAAACAATAAACAATACCCACTATCATAGAATTATTTCCTTCTAATGATTAAATTAATTATTCAACTTTCTTAATATACTCACAAAAAATATTATGAAAAAACTAAAAAATTTTAATTTGTGTTACCTAATTTAATCAAAATTAATTTTAATTAATAAAATTTTAAAAAATAAAAAAATATTATGTATAAATAATTTTATCTTTGAAAATCCCCAACATAAATCATCGAATCAATTTTTACTCTACTAAAATGAAGAATAAAAAAATCAAATATCAATCAGCCTAAATATTCAAATACATAAATATCTCAAAAATATTGTCCTCTACTAATATTAATAATAAAAAGCATAAAAACTATTAAACCAAACTAAATATTTTATAAATAATATAATGTTAAGTAATTCAAAAAAATCTAAAAAAACTATTATAGAAAAATGGAAAATATTATATAATTATCCCCAAAATTATAATAACTAAATAGAAAAAATTTAATTTAAATTTATAGATATTCAATTTATGATATAATTTAATACATCCCTTACGTCCCCTAGCTAACCCCTTCTGAACAAAATTTAAAAAATTCCCAAAAATTCATGTAAAATGAGTTCAAATCTAATAGTTTCCACTTAAAATTTTAAAAAATAAAAAATCTATAACTAATCCTCTTAAATAATCTAATAGTAAACCTTTAATTTCAATTTCCTGATTCAAAAGTTATTTACTTGTTCGTTATTATAATGACATTAAACTAACTATAAATTTAATAATTTTACTCCACTAGTACCCCTCTTGAGTTGAAAGTGATGATTTCTGTTCCTCCAAATCCTACCTCTAATAGTTCATGGGTTTTATACAAGGTATGAAGGTACAAGACACACATACAAGAGATAAATTAATATAAAATCCCTACGGAATGGTCAAAAAATAGTAATTAAGATCATAATAATAACATAACAAAATCCCAATACATGAAGTGTCACACAATGAAAACCAAACTAAAAATATACATATACGATTTCATTGTTAGTGGCCTCAAACACCCATAACTCATGAACCACCGCATTGAGAAAATGACATCAATATTGATCCCCAAAAAACAATGATGGTCATAAATATATATATATATATATATATATATTGGAGTGTGAATAAAACTATACTGTATTGGATAGTCCACAAGACCCCTTATTAAAATGTGGAAGAATCAAGATAAATCCCTAATGAATAAATATATAATTTAAATCATTTTCTAAATCTATTATACTATATTACTAACCTTAGAAAGGATAACACACCATGTAACACTCAAAATTGTATTATAAAATAAAAAATGCACATATAAGTAAAGGATACCCCTCTACCATCTTACATTTAAACTAGTCTCCCAGCACCCCCATTGCCTTACATCTTGATTCTCCTATAACCTATATAAGTCAAAATAAAAACCCATAAAAATTAATGACAAGAACTACCAAATAAGGAAAACCACACCCCTATGGAACTACATTTATAACATGGAAAGATGAATAGATATTTAGAAAATCTATATATGAACTATTACATAAGTTGTTATAGCCCATTTATTTTTACACATACAATTACCATAATCCTTTAAAATGTAAATTCATGTATACAATATAGTTTAAGACGACACATCCCTATTTAATATTTATGTAATAATTTAGATCTATTAAATACTATTTGATTTTACATCATATAATAATAATACACTCCATCTTGTATAGGATTACATATATTCTACATCATAAAGAAAGAGTGATGTTGGGTGTAGTTCTCAATCCACAACCTAAAAAATATAGATATTGGGAAACAAATATAAACAAAGTCGAAATATGGTTATTGACTACCCTAATTGACTCAGGTGGTATGGTTTGATAAATAATAGAACATAATGATATATATAAATAACCTAATTTTGGGAAAATGCCTTAAATCATATAAAATCAATAGATAATGTTTCTCTTCACAAACTAGAATCAATTACTACAGATTATGAAGCTATCTTAAATGCATACAAACATTGAGATTAAATTATTTCATTGTGAATTAATTTATATTTAGTAACTTAATAATATAACATTATCCACATGGATTATTTATATATAAAATAAAAATCTAATGAGTTTGAATTCAATGTTGTATTTATATCCATGATCTGTATATTTTATTCTGAATATATATTTATTAATATGTACTCATATTTATATAATCATTAAAAAACACCCTGTATTGATAAAATTTATCATTTAGCATCATTATGAACATATGTGCACTAAGAATTATCTATTATTATATTTAGAAATACAATACTTGAAATGAAATAACAATAACTAGAAATCAATAAAAATAGAAAATTATGCAACAAGAATTTAGAAATCATATGAGTCTCTTAACAAAGTTCCTACACTGAACATCATCTCTAAAACTTTTCACCTCATCCTCATCATTCCAACAATAATTATTTCATCTTCTATTATAGAATAATATTAATACAACCTCTCATCATGCCAACCATTATAGATTAAACGTATTTCATAGTAGGGGATTTTATATTTTAATATATATATATATACACTACAACAAAAAACAATTCCTAAAGCTTCAATAATCAATGAAAAACCAATAATACAACTGTTTAAAATTGATAAATAGTAATAATGTAAAAACAACTTCGACAATTTGTTCTTATATCCAAATACAACATTTTTCTCTACAGATATTATTATATTGATCAATTATGTGAATATTATAACAATTCAAATGTATATTCTTAGAGTGATAATCATTTAAAAATATTTTCCTTATATATTAGAAACATTTATTTTTATATTAATATATTTTAGAATGAAAAATAAACAAATTTCAAAGCTCACTAATTATCTCCATTTAATTTATATATTTCAAATTTTTTTCCTTTTAATTTTTTTTTTATTTTTCATAAATTCATAATGAAAATATAGTACAACAATATCATACTATCTAGAAAATATCATTAAAGAAACATAAATTTTAAATTTTCATATGAAACCACCGCATTATCTTCTCTAATATAAATTATGGTTAATTATATTATTTCTTAAATCTCGAAATGTGACCTATTGAAAACCGAATAACTATATTAAATCATTACCATGAAAAATAATGTAAATTTTCAAATCCAAATTATCTTTTCCCTAGAAGCATGAAAATAAAAATCGAGTAGTAGGAAAAGGATTATAAAGACCAAAATCATCTGACGAAGCATTATCCAGTTTCAGATTAGTTGATTTCTTAATATTGAGGTATGAAAATGATCAAATGTCACCACTAGTCATCATTATTTTATTTTCATATATAATTTATTATAAATGTTAAATAAAATAAATATGTACCCAACAAGTTTATGTGAACCTAATTATAAATTTCATTGATTCATTAACTATGTCATGGTTCTAAAATATGTATTTTAAATTTTAATGACAGTGTAAATTATTTTTATATAAATTTAAAATTATTATTTCTATTATAATAAATTTATAAAACAGTATTTTAATTATTTTATTATAAAATACCTACATGGGTGAATGATTTATTTATATATTTAAAATTTCCAATATTTAATGGATTATGGTCAAAAATAAAAATTTCATTTGTAAAATATGATTCTATTCCTAGATGGATGGAATCTCCTCATGTAAAAAACTATTAAATTAAAGAGTAATTTACCTTAGTGCATCAATAAAGAATGTTTTACATATATATAATTATCAAATGGAAAAATCATATTCTTGAGGGTGTTACCTTCATTGTTGTATAAATTTACCTTTACATGTGGAAAAAAGACTCAAACATGTTAACAATTTTTTTTGATAATAATATTACGAGTATTATATAAAATTTAATGAATTTTATATTTAAATATAATCTATTTAAATATTAATTATTTAATCATACCAGTCATAGGAAATGACTATTACATTTTAATGTTTTTCTACATATTGATTTTATTGGAATACATAAGCTTCATTTAATGAAAAAGCATCTTACGTAATGATATTTTCTATTATAATGAAAATATAAAAGGGTGGTTTTGTGATTAATTAAAAATCTAAAATTTATACAGGTGATATGAATTGGTAACTTTAACTCCCCCTTTAGACAAAAGATCTAATTTAGACTTAACCAAATATCATTCTAAAACACAAAAATGAATATTTGTTCAGAATGTCAATTTTAATTCTAAAAAACCATTTATATCCTCATTGAAATTATTAAAAATTCATATAATCTATAAATTCCCATGAAATTTAGAAGAATGGTTTCAGGAAAACATAGGCCCTTACATCAGATACCAGTTAAATAATTTTCATCATTGAGAAAAAAAACTTGTGAAGAAAATTATAAAATGAGAAAAATAATAAACAATCACCGTGAGAGATACCTATAAAATTTGAATCATAATAATATAAATACGTAACCAAATAGATATAATAAAAATTAAAAATAAATCATATATCCCCATCAATCATAATATCAACCAACCTAGAGTCACACATAACATCATAATAAAATAAAAAAATAAAAAACAGAAGATATTTATCATGATTTTCATACTAAATTTCAATTCTATAGTCTTCAAAACAACCATCCCACTATTTTATATGAACCAGGGTATAAAAATACTTCATAATACCATATCATAGAAGTATATATGTTAATATTCCAATTAATCAAATATGCCACTATGTTACACAAAAATCACATCATAGTCAATAATGTGGTCATTTTATTAATATACATATGAAACAATAAACATTGAAAGAATCATTTCAATGGTTCATTTGTATAGGTAGTTCTTATTATTATAAAATTATCTGATACACTATGAAACCTCTATTTGGTTAACAAATCTGAGAGAAATATTACTCCAAGAAATGAACCTTTAATGTCGACAATTAAGAGATACCATTAAAAACATATGATCTCAATCATTTAAATCTAGAAGCCTAATCATATTATCAATAAAATAATTAATTATGAATTTGAGTGTCATTAATTTTCTTATAAATCACTAACACCTTCTCTATAATTTTAAGAACAAATTATAGTCCCATAATATCTATATCACTGGCCATTATCTAACACAACATATATAATTGTGGTAAGACACATAATTTTTCTAATATGTCATTACTATTGGATGATTGATAATAATTTTCATAAAAAAATCATCCAATGTATTTTTATAACCTAAACAACCACTAACATCTAGAATGACATCTTGAAAAACAACTTCCATTTTTTGGATAGTTATTCCATCTAACATTATACATTTGGATAAAAGGATATGTTAATTTATTTCTTAGATCCAAAATTATACTATAACCCTCACCTGAAATAGTATGTAAATTGTGTACCATGGTTCGATAATATCATATTTCAAACACACTAAATCATAAAAACTTCTTCCAAATACTTCCTCTAGAAAACATACACTACAATTGTCTCTTTAATGGTAAATAATTGATCATACTTCATAAAATAGTCCACAATTAACCACATAGAATTATACCGACCACAAAATCTAGGATAACTAGAGATAGAATCCATAAAAATGTCTTTTCACTTCTACTATGATATATACAATGGATGGAGAAATTCATGAGGAACCTAATGTTCGATATTTAACATATCGAGGACCAAACACAATGTTACGAATTCTAAAATATGAATATTTAATCTTGACCTCCAAAATATGATTCTTAAGAAATGGTACATAATTGAAAAAGCATGATTCACTTCCAAGGGATAACTATGAAACATGTAGAGAACCTCTTAGTGCATCAATAAGGGAATGAAAAGAAATACCAATAACAACATATGATTTTGATAATCCTTAGAGAATCCATTAGAAGAAAAACCCTAAAAAAAATCCCCACTAGATTTCCATATTAATATATCTCAATGAAGATTCCGATAACTAATCAACAAAAGATAATTTCATGATCATATTTATAGAAAAACCCTCTATAAACAACATCCCCCATATCATGGTGTATTGCCACAACAAGGTAATATTAATAGTTAGTTAATTTAATTCGTTATTAATATTCATGAATTAGATTTTATAGGGTTATATTACTGAGAAAAATATTATGTAAATTTTCAATCAAAAACGATATATTTTACTTATTTAAATTTTTTTTGTCATGTATAATATTGTTTACTTTAAAATATTAATTATATATTTTATAAATTTATTTATATGTAAAATACATTCTCTATTATGTCATCATCTCAACATTCTCATACGGTGTATTTTTTGAAATTTTATAAATAAATATATTTCTGGGTTTAAATTATAATGAAATTACATTAAAAAACATTTATTTTTTCTTATTTTAATAACCCCATAATGATTATTTTTGGTTATAAAATTTTATAAGTATCTTATTTAATTAATAAGTATAATTTATACCTTTTCAAAAAAAATAATACTATATAATGGTATTAAAAAATAGTAAATAAATGGGAACAAAATTTCAGATTGATTATTATTGGATGAATTTATTTAGACCAATATAACCTCACTATAGATATTTAAATTTCGTGGTACACTTTCCATGAAAATTACATAATAATAATTCAATATTTTGATAATTTTTAAGTGCATCCTCCCCCTCACTTATAAATGGAATTACCCTCTCCTCTATTCCTATAATCTCTTTTAAACTCTTTTATATCTCATGCCAACCAAAATCTCTTCCTATACATCCTATAAATGTTCTAAAGGTATGGTTTTGATCACAATACCAACCAATTAAGCCTTTATGCACTAACCGAATATTTTTTTAAGAAGATGTATAGTTCTTAACAGAATTTTTTTTTATTATATTACCTCCATAAAATATACATTAATCATTTATATATACCAATTTTAATATACCCATATAATGAATTATTATTAATTTTTTTTAAGAACCATTTTCATCTACATACACTTCTTTTTAAAAATGGAATTATTAACCATAGATACATGTAGACTACTATATCAAATGATGATGTGTTTCATTATTCATTATTGATTCATATAAAAGGATATATTATTGTATATAAATAAAATAATATTATATAAATTTCATTTTAAAATATTAAAAAATTAATCCATTTAATTATTTGGAATCCAAAGAAAAATAAAAACATTGATCATTTGTAAGTGTAGACTTATGCCATTCAAATCAAGGAATCTTATTTTTCATCACTTACTCGCATGTATTTTATATATTGATTTATTTAAAAAATTATATTTATTGAATAATATTCCTTTTGGAAATATAATTACCTTTATTTATTCATGTTAATTAAAAAAAGAATTGTTACTCATACATGTGTTCATACTACTGTCAACAAGTTGTTACATAATTCACTTTCTATAAATATCATATATATTTGGGTTTAAAAGATTTATTATAGTATAAATTTTATAATTATAAAATTATTATGATTATTTAAATGATATAAATATGATCCTTTTTTTATCCTTGTCGTCTTACATAAGTCATTTTGAATATAGTCTCCAAATATCATTAAAAAATCTAACAAGAATTTAATAAATTGAATCGATAAGGAAATAACTTAATAATAAGTATTAAGAACATATAATTTTCATTATGGAAGAAAATAATAAATAAAATATTATTTTTTATTATGTTAAAGAATGTTTGTGGAAATTAAAACTCAAGGTTAGTGGATTTCTAGCATCAATTGAATTTCATTGAGAATTAATATATTTTCACCACATGATATCTTTTTTGTTATGTATAATATCATCATGTATTTATTTTTTCATTATTATAAAAAACTATACGTTTTTGAGAAAATATAAAAAAAAAATTCCCTTAATTTTTCATTGGTTTAATGGTTATAAATTCATGTGATACTTTCTTTTTAAAAATACCCATTTAATGTTTTCCATGAAATTTATTTTATTCCATGTTAATGTTATAAAAATTTCATGACAACTATTATTTAGTATTAATGGTTTCTAAGGGTAAAATTTGACAAGATTTTACTTTAAATTTTTAAAGGAATATTTTTAATATTTTCCATAAGATTAAATTGTGACTATTTTTCATTAAATTAAAAAATTCATTAAAAAATTCAACATGAAAAGAATTTCCCAATATCATTATTTTTTGGGTATGGTTACTTTTTATGTTAATAGTTCATTTTTAAATAATACCATTCCTATAATATTTTTCTATTTAATAATTTAAATGATATTTTTAAAATTAATGGATTATTCTACATATTTTTATATGAAAAGTATATCTACTTTGTATACATTTTCAAAGAATTTTTTGATGGGTTTTGTGATGAAGAGGTTAAAATATAAAAATTATTTGTTTATTATACGTTACATTAAAATTATACCTAATCAGGGTTGATCCTGATAAACCTTATTTTGTGGGTGAACCTAATACAACTTATATGATTGGTGACCCTAATACATCACTCCAATAGATTGGGAAATCTTCATCGTATTGAAAAGTAAAAAGGATTTAATTTATAAAAGATGAATATATTATAGATTTAATCGTGTTCTAATTATTTTAGACCTGATTGAAAATAAATTGTTAATATTGTTTTAAAAAATTCCTAAAAAGGATTCTATTAGGATGTTATTAGATTTAAATAAATTCATTGAAAAAAAAATTGTTGTATAAATGTTGATATGATATATTTTATACACTCAATGAATAATATTTACAAGTTAAAAAATAATTACTGTCATGTTTTCAACAAACTAATGGATTTATTTTACATATATACAATAATGAACAATTTTCTCGTCCTACATTTAAAAAATTATAAACGAATGAATGTAAATAGTGAATATCTCTTTATGAAAGTCATTAATATTTTTTTTATCAAAATTAATTGTGTTTAATTTTAATTTTTTAATATTTTGAGAGAAATAGATATGTAGTGGATTTGTTCAGTTTGTAATATAATGGTTTTTATGTAATATTTATGAAATAATTCTATAAAACTCTAAACATCAATGATCGTCAGTTGTAAAAAATTTAATAAATTTTTTAATAATAACAATTATGAAATTTTATAATTCTAGGACATTATTAATGATATCAAGGAAAAATTTTTGATATCATTAAAATATACGAAGAAATTAATATATTAACCATGATGGATTATAACTTATGGTTCAGTTTGTAAGATATATAATATCACGAGTTAAATATTTCTTTATCTAATATATTTTTATTAAGAATGGGTTTTAGTAGAGAATGAAAAAATGTTGATCTAGGAAGGTATCAAGAAGAAAATATATTTACAATCTATCAACACATAATAGTTGTAATTGGAATTATAGTTGCTTAGTTTGTTATATTGATGGATCCGTTGATTTATTCTATGTATGGTGGTCTAAACCATGTTAGAGGGAAACCAAATTATCCATAGAGAAATATTTCCATAATTAAAATTTTTAGGATACAATAAAATTTTATTTTTGTGGAACTTCATATATAGTGGTATCTAAAGAATGGATCGATGCTCTAGAAAATATATTTTTAGTAATGATATGTTAATTTTATCAATATTTTACTCTCTCCATTTTTCAATCTAAAGATGATATTTATTAGTGGTGGTCTACCATTATGAACACTTGATAGAGATAAGATCATTAATATAGGTAATTAGATAAATTTTATATTATTTCAATAAGAAATATTTCCCATATTTTTTTTGAAATAAAAAATAAGAAATAATTTTTGGAATTGGGGAAAAGGATGAGAATTCAGTAGTCACATATGAATAAAAGATTACAACCATGTTTTGGTATGTGGAAAATTGTATTTTTGGATAGGATCGAAAAAATAATAATTGTTACTCAATTTGAAAAACAAATTTATGATGATATTGGAATCATTAGAATTTATATTCTGTGAGAAAATTGTTCATCCAACTAGCAAAATTGAGAGGGAGTTTTTTGTCACTTTTATCCCTTCTGATAATGAGATAAAAAAGAGGTCAAGGTATATAACAATGGGTAAGTTATAATGGAATAAACCATGTGGTAATCCTATAAATTATTACAATATCATAAAAAATAAAGGGCATATATATAAAGATCTAGAAAGTGTCCACAGAGTTATAAATTTGGTCAATTAACACGTATCTTTAATGGAAAAAAGTTCTGATAAGTCCCTAAATGTGGTAATAAATTGTATTCAATTAATGAGAAGACATAATTGGAATTATTTGGGTTAATAATCCAATTTATGATCAATTTTAGTGACATAGGGTGTAGGATATCAATATTGAACGAAAAAAAGGTGCAAAAAATTAATTTTATACTAGAACCCTTGTTGTTGGCCCTTTTAATAAGTGGGTAAAAGAGATGTTTCATTTTTATTTGAATTATACCAACACCTAATATGACTCTAGAACATTAAAATACATTTTAAAGAATTTATTTGAGAAAAATTGTAATGACATCTTAGTAAAATATGAGAGTACATTTTTTGAAAACTCTTAGTGGAATTATTAAAGAATCATAGATTTACACGAATCCTTTCATTATTATTAATTGTATGGGATTTCAGAAAACTAATCTTTAAATTAATATATTATAGTTTAACATTATTTTTAATTTTTATAATCATTGATTTTATCATTATAAGAGATATTTCAAATGTAAGAAATGTAGATTCAATGATTTCATACCACTAATAACATATCAAGAATTTGAGAAATCGATTAAAGTGTGATGTGAAGGTTACAAAGAACGTATTGATAAAATTTAAGAAATAATCAAATTACTTATGTACCCATTGTGAATGTATATATGTATGTATAAATTAATTATTTACATAGTGTAATTTATGATTGGAATGACTAGTTTTATAATGAAATAATTTATTTTAAATAAAATTTTTAATCCAAAATATCAAATAGATCATACCAAAAATTTGGAATTTAAACTATAGTTGATGTATTTACTAGAAAATGATTTCACTCATCCTATAAGATCACTATGGGGTTCTCCAGTTTTGTTAGATAAATATTAATATGGATAATTTAGTCATTTTATCGATTATAGATCCTTCGATAAAATCCATTTTATGAATAAGTTTCTGTTTCCAATTATCAATGATTTGGTTGGTCATCTCTCGTGTACAACATATTTTTTAATGATTGGTATTTGGTCAGGATACCATATGATGAAGGTGAAGGTTGATGTTATTCCAAATCTACTGTTTTAGACAAGATATGGACATTATATGTTTTGGCCTTTCTAAATTGTTTGTCTCATTCACTAGTTACATTCAGGTATCTAATGAAAAGAAATTTCTATGTATATTTTGATAATATTTTTGTTTTCTTTTCTGATGATATTATTTTATACTAAATTTTTCTTAGTGTCATAAAATATACCAAATTAATATTTTTAAAACCATTAAATAATATAAGATATAAGTAATATTTAATAAATGTTCTTTTTTACAACAGAATTTATTTTTTGAGAGTATTATTTCACAATATGGCAAAATTATTAACCATAAAAAACTAATGTTATTAAAAAAAAGTCATGAAATATTAATTTCATTTATATTTATAGTTTTCCTGTTTAATGGGTTATTAAAGATTTTTGTTTGGAAAATAATACTCAATTGTATTGAATACTAACTATGATAACTCGAAAATGAGTGAAATTAATTTTGATAAAAGAGTGTAATTATTGTTTCTAGGAATATAAAAGAAGATTGGTGAATGAAATAAATTTTTACCTTCTGTAAAAAAGGATGAATTTTACATCTATAATGAAACTTATTTGATGGTATATGGTTGTTTTCTGATGTAGAATGAGTAGGTATTTTTTTATTATTCATGTTAGTTAAAACCCCATAAGATGAATTATCCCACACATAACCATGAACAAGATGCTATAGTTTTCTATATGAAAATTTTGTTGCATCATTTATATAGAATAAAATTTTTAATTCACACATCTCATAAAAATGTTTATTATATTTTCACATAAAATTAGTTTAACAGGTGGTATAAGAAGGTAGATATAAGTGATAAAGGCTCATGATTACATGAATCATTACCATCCAATTAAAGTAAACATATTAGCTCTTTCATTGAGTTTAATTGAAAATGCATCATCAACTATTATATATTTAGTAAATTTTATTTCCTTTATAATTTTATTATTTTTGACCAAGAAGTTTTGAATGTTGGAACTCACTTATTTTTTTATGATTCCATGTAGTCATTATTTATAGTCTGAATTACGAGACCTAGAATGAAGACCATGTTTGAAATGAAAATATGGAACTAAAAAGTAAATGTATGTTCTCTATGTTAATAATTAATATTAGAGTTATTTTTATTTTTTGAAAAAGGTTATGAGTTCCAGTTATTTCCCATTTGAAAGATGAATATATGTGTAATTATCATAGCTCTTAATTCTTTGTTTATCCTCATAGTAGTAAAATATATATAAACCATTGAGATAATTACTGGTTAGATTGAATCTAGAAATATATTTTTTAGTTTACAATGAAATTTTGTATTTCTAAATATGTATAGGATAAATTATAACTATTAAAATGAATGCTTAATGAGTTTTATTTTCATAGTAGAAATGAGAAATTATTTCCCTATATTTTCTTGTTGAATTAATAAATTATTGTTATGAAAAAAATGCTGGTTAATTTGGATTTATTGAATATTCAATTATTTTTCTTCAAATTTTTGATTGGTGTAGTTAGATCATGTTTCTATAATTTAAATGAAATATATAGTAAAATTATATTGAGTTTCTCATTTTATTGTATCTAGTCATGATCAAAGGTTTATTATTACTTTTGTGATGGACTTCAAAATTCATTGGGTATTGAATTAAATTTCTATAAATATTTTTATCCTCAATATGATGGGAAATTTGAGTGAATGAAAATTAATCATGAATACATGATATGATATTGATTGATTGGTTACAAAGATTGTTTAGATATAAATCTTTTATTAGTTTAATTTTATTTATTTATTTTCATTCTAGTAGATTGATAAAAGTTTTTGTGGAATGAAATAGAAATTATTGATAGACATAAAATATTTTTTTTGAATTTAGGGAATATAAATTGTTTAGACTAGGGTTATTAGGGGATATAGATTAAAAGGTAATGATTATTTACTATTATATGGGGGCATCTTATGGAAGAAAAAATAGTAATGACGATAACTGCAGTAAATATCTTCCATTTTAAGAAGGTAATAATATCTCACTTAAATTTTCTCTTTGGAAAAGTATTCGGTTTTTTAGTAAAAAGTGAAATTTAATTACATTTTTCATTGTCCCGTGTTAAATCCATGAGAAATTTGGATTGGTTTTCTTCTGAATGTATATGCCTCTACATTTATCTGAGCTAAATGATGGTTTTCATGTTTCATTATAACCAAAATATGTTGTAGATAAATATCATATTTTGAAGCAAGAAATATATGGATTAATGAGAATCATTCATATCAAACATCTCAGATTTATAATCACAGTGTGAAAGTGTTCTGAAATAAGGTGATTTATCCACATATGGTTTTTTGAAAAATACATATGGTTGAAGAATCAATATTTTAATTATAAAATACTATGATGGAAAAATATCCCCTCATCTTTAAGAACTGAATACATTTTTGAGGACATAATAAACAATAGTGGGAAGAATGTAACGAACCAAATAATTTTTAGGAAAAATTAATATAATTCCTTATTAATATTAAAGAATATGAATATATATATTTTTATTTATTATACTAATATTCTGTAATTGTTCAATAATAAATATACAATTTAATTATTTTTAAATTTGCTTAAATATATTATATTATTTCATTTAAATAATTAATTTTTCAATTTTAGAAATTGAAATTTAAAAAATGTTGTTATTATATAATTCATCATGTCAAAATTAACAAAGGGTGAATATTTGATATTTTTAAATGATGTTTTCATGTGAATAGTCAACAATTATTTTTATATAGAATATTAATCTTTTCATTTCAATTATTTTCAAATACACATATTGAATTATATAGGTAATAAAATTAAATTATATTATTATATATAAAATTAATTCAATTTATTTCTTTTTGATCAATATTTTAATTGATCTTGGAATAAATCTACTTTTACAAATAAAAAAAATCTTTTAGGAAGATAAATTAATTGAATTTTTTTAATTTATATTAAATTATTTTCATACATATCTATATATTTAATCTTGAAAAAAGGATTGCATATTTGAAATATTTTTTTAAAAATTTATTATTGTTTTAAATTTCGTTTATTAATTATTATGAATATAATACTTTGTAAAAAATTTGTCACCATAGTAAAAGAGGGAATTTGGTTAACATATGATAATACAAAATGATAAGGACAAAAAATTTCATATTAATTTTTATTATGATACATTTATTTAATCCCTTCTCACCTGAGTCTAAAAAATTATTTTTATGGGGCACCGATCCATGAAAATTACATAATAATATTTCAGTATTTCAAAATCTTCTGAGTATTCCCTATCCTTCAATTATATATTGGAATAACTTATCCTATCATCCACATAAATTTTGATCACTATAGTTCAGAAAATACCTTCTCACATATCTTCCAAATCATCTTACCAATTTTTTAGTTGACTATAGTATTCATTAAACTAACATAAGAATTAATTTGGTATAAACATGATGTGGTTCTAAAATCAATATGTATTGTTCTTTAGTGGACATTTTTTATTCCTTTTATTGCATACTTGAATTCTCTATTTATATAAGGACCCCACCTTATTAAATTAAATAATTTTTAATTTTAGTCAATAACCCACATCCTTTCTTATTAAATATCTTTTCATGTTTATAGTTTTAATTAATTGGTATATAATACATTCATTAAATTCCACATTTATATATTGTAGATAAAAAAACAGAATCCATTTCATTCAAAATATTAATCATTTTTAATAAAAAAAGGTTTTCATTGATAAATATACATGACATTTAAGTTTGATTGCTTTTTTGTCAAACACATCCTTATAATAAGTGGAATTATTTTAAATTACATGGTATGAGCACAAAAAGAATAGTATGGGATATAAGAAGAAGAAATGAAAACACAAGTCAATGAATACATCTAACGTATGCATTCATTTTATAAAAAGTCATACTTGTTACCCATATAAACATACTTTTTTAAAATTGATATTTTTAGATGATTTCTGAAAACAAATATAAACCATAAATATAACCATAATGTTATTTTGGGGAATTGCATTCAAAATCATGTGACCGTGTCTGCTAACATATTGTTTGTAACCCTTACGATTAACATACAATTTACGTTTCCATTTCAGTTACATGAAGAGTAACCACATGACTAACATCCCACATACACATACCAAATGCATTGAAGGGAGATATAGGTTCATAACATCCACAAAATCAATTCCCAATAACTAGAACACAACCATACAACATTAACAATAGCATAAAAACATTTCTTTTAAATATTTTTAAAAAAATATTTAAATATGTTTTTAAATGGAAAGTCCTTTATAAATATCATATAATTGAAGATATACATAATATAGTTGAAGGAATATTTATATACAATGTAAATAAAAATAATTCATCATAATATTATAAATATTCTTCACAGTAACAATTTTAATAGCACATAAATAATGAACTGAAATGTTAACGCACACAATGGAAATCTGGTTAAGAATTCACTTACATCGGGTTCATCTTACTTCAAAATAGTTTAATACTCATTTATAATGGTTAAAAGATTTTTATTAATGTCTTATTTAAACATATTCATGTTTATAACATCTTATATGATCATTTCATAACTTCATTTCCCCATTTAATTATAATTATTTTTTTCCTTCCATTAATATGGTTGCGTTCATTATATGATTTCCATGGAAAGTTTGTATTTTATATTCTTTTCGTATAGAAACAAATTTCATGAAGTGGAATAAAATTGTATTCGTATATTTTCAGAATATATAATGATTACATAAATCATGTTTTAGTCATATATGATGACTAAACAAAATAAAATAGGTAACATCATATAGTTTACATTATTATCCAATAATTAAATGGTTTTCATGATAATATTTTTTGGATATAATATATATTGCTAATATATCATCCACGATTTTTGTAAATCAGAAAATCATGGACGATGATTTTTATTTGTAGAACAAGAGGAAGATGAGAGGAAGGTAGATGGGGAATATTTTACCTGAAATTTTTAACATATATAATATATATGATTCTTTATTTTTTTATAGCTCTTGCATATGTGTATAGAAATAGATTACTTTAAAAGAAAGGAATTGAAAAGAAAAAACACAAAAAAGGCAGATGATTATTACATTTGATCTATTCTCCTTCAGATCTTCTTTAAGGACATTTGTCTTGGCCTTTTGGTGAGGTCAGAAGCTCTATGAAGTAAGGAAGAGAATTAGGTATGGTATTTGGAAGAACATTGGAAATTTTCAAGGCATGAGAGGTGTGAGACAAAGATAAGAATTAGGGTGGTATTTATAGAGGAGGAGATGGGGGGATTTTACATTATATTAAGCAGTATTTTAATATTTTCTTCCAAGTCTATGAAGTGTATTTAATATTGTTTTCCAAATATTAAATATATAATTTGAGTTTTAATCATGTGGTCTTACATAAATTATGATGTCATAAATAGTGTCTTTAAATCATTAATTTTAATATACATAATTTTTCTGTATTTCACTATTTATAAAAATTCAATATATCTAGAAAAATCCAAAAAAATAACTGTTACTATGTTTTAACATGTAGTATTAAAAAATGAACACCATTTTTTGAAAATAGGCATCTAAATATTATTAATTTATTTTTAAATCAAATTATATTTTATTCAAAAATAATAATTTTAAATCTATAAATCATTTTTTTAAACCAGGAACAATTAATCATTATGTCATTATCATAGTCCCATATAAAAATAAAATAAAAATACAATTTAATATTCATTAGAATCATATTACACTTCATATTAATATTCATAAGTGTATGTTACTATTCACCAACAAGTCATATTTGTTCTATCAAACACCAAATAACTTACTTATCGCAATTATATACAGTATTTATTCGAAATTCAAATCATAGATGGTAAATTAATTGGTTTAAAGGCTAGTTATAACTATATACTTAAAACTATATTCATGAATTTAATTTTTTTTTAACCTTGGGGTTTTACAATTCACCGTAGTCATATAATTACATAATTATCATTCATATATGATAATATTATGACATTAATGGTATAACCCTTGGTTAGAACCATGGTCTTCTATGCATGATTTGGAGTATGGTTTGTGTTTGTTGTCAATCAGCAGTGGAAGTTCAGAATGTGTACTCGCAAAGAGATCATACAGTTCAATGGAGAAAAGTGTTTTTGGCAAAGAAATTTGCGTGCCGTGTACTGGATGAAGAGGAAACATGCGTTCCATATGTTTTTAAAGATCAGAAAATGGGAAAATGACAAGGGGATAAGAGCCGCACAAGTTTTGGGCTGGTCGCGCAAGTGACCTGCGCGCCGTGAAGAGTCTTGGGTGTCGATTCCTAGGAAGACTGGAAACTTGTGTGCCTATTGTTTTTCAATATAATAACTTCAAAATATGGTAAAGGAAATAAGGTCGCGCAAGTATTTGTGTAGGTCGTGCAAGTGAGTAGCTCGACAGAGGCTAGGGAGATGTGTTGCACGCCAAGACTTGCGTGCCACCGCGCAGGGGATCCAGTTTGCCTATAAATAGATTACCCCTATCATCTTTTGTAACGAAGTTCAAGATATATAGATTTTTTGATCTCTCGTCGCGCAAGTGGTTGAGTCGCGCAAGTGGTTGTTGGGTCGCTCAAGTAGAGGCTGCACGCCAATTGTTGGCTGCGTGACCAAGGCAGTTGGGGTGTTAAAGGCGCAACATCGCGCAAGTTTGGTGTTGAAGGAGGAATTGTCGTGCAAGTTGTTTGGTGTCACCTGCGCGCCGATTATGTATCACGCAAGTGACTTGCGTGCCAGGATTGTGACTTGCACACCGGGCTTGGATAAGTGCGTCATTGTTTTTAAAATTCATCTGTCCTTTTTAAGCTGCATGAAAGATCGAAGATCGCCCGGTACCATCAACGCAAAGTGGGATCCATCTTTTGGTGATATTTGGACTTCAACCGAGCATCTACATTCGACAGAGGATGCATTCTTATGCAATGATGATGAGACCATCACGTCTATAAACTGAGTGGGACATCACCAATAACAGTGAGCCAGGGGGAGTCAACGGGTGTGAATCGAGGGAAGTAGTGAGCTATCCTTTAACCTTTGTAAGGACAGTGAGCCTGGGACAGAGTGATTGTTCCCAATCCTTTGTAATCCATAGCTAGTGAAGATTAGTGGAATTTGGTACGACCAACAACATGTCGGCGTATGCTCCTTGGATGTAGCCCTTAGTGGTGAACCATGTAAAAAGCGTTGTGTCTTCTCTGTGCGTGTGAATGTTTTCTTTCTGATCATATTCATCATATAGGTTCAACAAGTTCCTACCAACGTGGAAACAAGATCCATCACATTAAAAGAAAATGTTGTCACCCTGATTCACCCCTCCCCTCTCAGGGTGTCCCAGGGTCCTTCACCCTTTTCATCTGCTTAACCATGTGGAAAAACATCGATCAAACGTTCATTCAATCTATCACCTCATGATATGATATATTCCATTGTTCATTTAAAAATCTTATCGATGGTCATAATATTTGATAAATATAATATAATATGAAAAATATTATATAAATTACATTTTTAAATGTATACAAATATTATAGTTTATTTGTTACCATCCAATGAAAATTTAGAAACATCCCACGTGTGTACCTATAGACTACTACCACAAATAATGATGTAATTATTTTTTCATCACCACCTAACACAAATTTTAAATATTTTTTAGATATATAAATAATTTTATATGTATGTTCTAATTATTATTATTTTAGTATAATATAATACTTATCATCCCTCCCTTGTGTTCGTTGAAAACTAATACATTACTCAAGTATACACAAAGACTATCTGGCACCTGTTATAACATATTAATTTTTTCATTGTTATAGATTATAGGTTCTTTTAAAAATTGAAATCAATTTATTTAAATTATAATTAAATCATGATTATAAATTCTAGAAGTGACTTAATCATGATTTATTTTACCATTTCCAACCTACCATTTACAATTTGGATATATGAACTGAATATCATTAAAAATCTAATGTGATCTAAGTTGGTTGATTATGATATTTTAATGAATAATATAAAATAAATAATAAACATTAAAATGGTTTTTCATATTAAAAAAATAATGTAATTTTTTTATTCAAAAAATTATAGAGAATGTGCGAGGATTTAGACTCGAGGTAAGAAGAATTTATGTCTCAATTCCTTTTCTTTGACACTTGTACTATTTTTACCATAAGTTTTCTTTTGGGTTAAGTATTATCTACATAATTTATGTGTTTTATCACTAATCATTAAAAATTATTGTTTTACAATTCTATTCAATTTCCAGTACATCAATGATTCATATTTTCAAAGGGATTCAAGTCATAATGTATTTTTCTAACAAAATCCAAATTTAATTCTTTTCATCAAACACCTTTTCTTTCATGTCCCTGTTATTTTGAAAAAATTAGAAAATTATTATTTCTAACTTAATAATTTGTAAAATAAATTATCAACAATATTTTAATTTATTGGATTTTTTTAAAAAATTAATAGTTCTAATGATTTCTTTTTGAGTCACATATGAATATTTTTATAAAAGTGTAAATGAATGTTTTCCTTTAACACAATGGACATCAACATAATTTCTTACCATCTATAACATTAGTTACACTGATTTATACATTACTTTTTTAAACGGTTTTATTCAAAAAAAAATATAACTATTATTTTGTGAATTTCTAATTCAAATTGTAGCATCCATGTCCCGGGAGCCACCTGATTAGTACCCCATGCCGGGTTGGCCAAATAACCTCAAGCACATCTCCCCAAATGCCTGAGGCTGATGACTATAAGTGAGAGACTTTTTCATAACTGGGGGGAGACTATGCCCTAATAGGTAATAGGTAGTATCATATTGGATGTGAAGACAAGTAATTAATAAATAATAGTAGAATATAAATGAATAAACTGCAAAAGAAGAAATATAAATAAACCAACTATATAATAATCAAGTTAAGAAGCTCACAAAATGTTGTCATGAAAATATGTATTTCTAAACTGAATGTATGGAAAAAAGAAAATAAATAATAAATTAAACATAAATAAAATACACAAAGCAACAACAACATCATGAGGAAGTCTTGGACCTATTCTCTAGTCTCTATCCTAGGAATCAAGAAACAACCATGCACCGGGAGCAACACGCTTTACTTTGCCAATAACTACAAGTATGTAATCTATACAGGTGTCAACAATACCCTAGATGTGTGTGAGTAAAAATCCTAGTAGGCTGGCATCCACAGTGTCTAAACCTTTCCATATAGTGATATAATAAAATGCATCATGACATTATTTTACAATTGTAGATAAATAATTGAGTGCAATGAAATAAACTACTCGGCCTAGGTTCCCAATGACACACATCCCTAATAACATGCTTCAGCCTGAGCCGGAAGTCTGAAGAGATTACATGTTAGATTATTATATATATTTATTTATATAAATCATGAAATACAATGGAAAACCAATAAAAAGAATACCATAATATTGTGCTTCATCTTGTGGTCTATGTCATGGGTTGACGATGTGTGCTTCAACATACCTTAACCAAATATCACCAATGTCATGAGACTCAAAAACACATTAATATAAACCTACAATGCATCATTATTAAAGATTAAGTTGAGATTTTTATTCTGAGACAATCATGAAGATATCTCTATGGAACATCCTTCAAATTATCAAATCACATCGAGCCTATATAAGGAAATCAATCGAACGGACAATTATTGTTGGAGTCAAAGATTTACCCTGAGTCTATCTCTATATCGCAAAAAGGGGTCAAGAATCATCAGAGGATGACATATCCAACTTCCCAACTGATCCATCCCTGATAGGGCCCTTTTGGAATTGGTATTATTCATAATAATTGGATAACCTGGGGAAGTCACATCTGGAAAATCCAAAGACATTGCACCCTTCCCTCGGTGCGTAATAGAATTTAGTCTGGAATGGAGGGCCTATGTGGGGACCTTAATATGGTACCAACCATCATTACAATCCCTTAATTTAATTAATGTTTTCATTGTAGAAGATAATACATAATATGTATATGAAATTTTAGTGCGAAATCTAAACAAATACACCCATGAATCACACTGTATAAATTAAATATTTCAGCAAAACAATCATAATAAAGAACGATTACCCGTCATCATTACAAGATATATTCAATTTTTAATCAATAAATAATTCATTGTAAATAGATACTAAATATCCAACAACTCAATGTCCATAAATAATCTAAATTAAGTATTTAAATTAAACACAAAAAAATATGTGTGCAACACATGCAGTTAATTAAATTAAATTAACGCGCTAACATAATTTATACCGGACACATCAGCATGACTAAGGGGGTTTCTGACCACATTTTAAAAAATTAATTAATTTAAATCATGAAAAATAAGAAAACAAAAATTAGGAAAAACATTTCAATTAATGGAATTGGTTGAATTTTCTCAATGTCGGTGGGCACCGACTAACTGCACAATGAAGAATTTTTATAAATCACAACGAAATAGAGGGAATAAAATTAGAAACCATACCTTATAATTTTATATGTTTCAATGATCCATGGTTGGCTTGGATTTGACCTAAAACCGAATAAAACAATAATTTTAAGAAAAACCAAAAAATATGGTAAAATCATTCTGCGGTGTACTGCACATATGTTTCTCAGTAAAATCATATGATTACAAATTCACAAGGATACTAATTCCTTTTGGTTTATTGTGAACCTGATGGAAATGAATTCATATGAGGAATAGAGGGAAGGCAGCCTTTCGAAGGTGCTCCAAGGTGGTGCGTCACCTGGGAGAGAGAGGGGTGCGATGCGAGTGATTGGAGGAGAGGAAGGGTGAAAAAAAGAAAGAAAAGAAAGAAAAGGAATAGAAAAACATATGAAAAATATATGAAAACAAAAAGGTAAAAATAAATGAAAAATAAAATATAATGAAAAGGATGGAAAATAAAAAAAGATAATAATAAATAAAAAATGAAATCAACCATTTTAATTATTTTTAGTTTTTATGTAACCCCCTTACTATTTTATTTCAAAATTTATTTTTATCCCATTTTTATTTATATTAAAATTATTTTAAAAAGTTCATAATTAAATTTTTTCTTTAATTACTTATTTCAACCACGAACACTGTGATAAAGCGCGACATAAATTTTTTCATAAAACTCAGCAGTTATTTAATTAATTTAAAAAACTATCTGGGACCCAAAGTGAGGTGAAAAGACGTGCATTGTAGGTTAAATTAATGTTTTAGACAAAAAGATTGAAAATTTTCAGTTCCTGATTAAGTTTAGGATGTTATACCCCCCTCTTAAAGACAACTTATCCCCAAGATTCCCTTCTAAGTGTAGTGGAACGTCGTTAGAGAAATGATACAACCATTGCACACGTACATCCGTCTTTCCCTCCTATGTCTCACCCATATTGATATCATGTTGCTATAACACTCGGACCTAAGGTACTTACATGCCTTGGAGGACCTTCATTATATAGTCAATGATATGGATCAGATGCTCCACAAAGGATACATCTGCCTCAAGCTCGCTGTCGTTAAGGTCAAAAAAAGTGATGGGTCTCGATGATATTTCTAGAGCTGATACATATGGAAAACATCTTGCATGGCGGGGCACCTATTTGGTAGCATTAACTGATAGGCTACCAGACCAACTCCCTTCACTATCTTGAATGAACCGTCATATCTTAGTGATAATATTCCCTGGTTTCTAATGTGCATGTGACCCAACCCCGTAGAAACACGTTGAAATACTCGATGTCCCACCTCAAAATCCATAGGTCTACGGTGATGATAAATATAAGTCATCTTTCTAGACTGAGTTGTATTATTACAATTTTGAACGATCTAAAATTTATCAGAATTATCTTGAATGAGAGAAGGACCCAACAGAGTGGCCTCACCGACATCTATCTAGCATAAAGGTGAATGTCAGGGTCTACCATAGCTATCCTCAAATGAATCGATTTGAATTGTTTCCCCGAAGCTATTACTATAGGTAAACTCAATAAGAGGTATAAAAATCACCCAATAACCTTCAAAATCAAGGAGACATGCCCCATAAATATTTTATAACACTCATATCATTCTCTCGGACTGCTCATCGGTGTGAAGGTGATATTCGGTACTCAAAAATACCTAGGAATCCAGTGCCTTTTTTATTACATTCTTGAACCATGATTTAAAGTGGGCATCCCACTCTGAGAAAATAGAATGATGTATTCCATGAAGTCAAACTATCACATGGATACACATCCTTCCCAACTCATCAATATTAAGGGTCTCAGGGATAGGTAAGAAGTGTGAATCATTTGTAAACCTATCGATAGTCACTGATAATACATAACTACCTCAAAGAGATCATGGAATGCCTGTAATAAAATACATGGTTATGTCATTCCATTTCCATTAAGGAATGGATAGGGGCTATATGAGCCCATAAATTTGATTGTTCTCCGCCTTTATCTTTTGCCAGGTGGAACACCGAGTGATGAAACTCGCTCTATGGTTTTTCATACCAGGACACCGATACTGTTGAAAAATGTCTTTATACATCATAGTCAGCCCTGGATGAACTGGCCAAACAGAGGTGTGATATTTCATCATCATCTCTTCCCATATACCTGAAGGTACCCATAAAAGGCCTTAGTAAACTATAGTTTCATTTCCATCAACAATTTAACAAGGAGGTGGGCTCTCTCCTGTAATGCTTTCCCTCAAAATTAATCCCTTACGATCAGTCAACATTCGACTACATACATGTGATATTATATTGGAAACCTAGGTAATAACTATTGTAACTGGATGTCCACGCTCTTCTTGAACATCAAGATACATTTTAGAAAACAATGTCATCATCTTCCACGCACTGCTTGTTACATGAACAACATGTGATAGTGTCCCGCATCTTAATGATTCTCCAATGGAATTAACCTTTCCAAAAATATAATAATGATCAATGTTTAACAACTACAAGTATTTCTCCCATCTTATCTTACTTATGTTCTTGTCTCATTGAGTGAATATATATTTTAAGCTTTAATGATCCATGTAAACAACGAATATTTCACCAATCATGTATTGTGTCCAACTACATAGATCATAAACCACATCTGGAAACTCAAGGTCGTGTGTAGGATAGTTCCACCTGCAAGGTCTCAACTGGTGGTATTCATAAGCCACAACTCGATCACCCTACATCAAAAGTACACGTAGTCTAATTCATGAAGCATCACAATAAACAGTTTAACATTTACCTGGTTTAGGAAGAATCATGATTCAGGCTTAGGATAGTCTTTTTTCAATTCCTGAATGGGATTTTCACATGTTTCTGACAAGATTATTTGTAAACCTCTCTTAGTAAATTCCTTATGATGTGCTGCTATGTGGGAGTAATATTGGTTGAAACCTCTATAATATCCAACAATCCCCAAGAAACTGTATACTTCAAATACTTTCTTGGTTTTCTCACATGATATTACAGTTCTCACCTTTTTTGGATCAACTAAAACCACTGCTTCTAATATTATATGACCTAGGAAGTGTACATTATCAATCCAACAGTGGAATTGGTTGAGATTAGCATATAGATGTTTCTCTCTCAGTTTACTCATCATGATCTCATGATGGGATGCATGGTCGTGTCTAGAATTAGAATACACCAATATGACTTCTACAAAGACTACCATATAAGAATCATGATTTGGGTGAGAAAAACAGTTCATCAGAGCCATGAATAGTACCAGTGAATTTGTGAGCCCAAATGGAATAATTAGATACTTGTACAATTCATACATGCTTCATAATGATGTACATGGTATGTCAAAGGGTCGCACATGGACCTAGTTATATCAAGACCTCAGATCAATCTTAGTGAAAAATGCTACTCCCCAGAGCTGGTTGATGAGATCATCTATATGAGGCAATAGATATGGATTCTTTACTGTGAGCTGGTTGAGTTGAGGATAATCCACACATAACCTGAGGGTTACTTCTTCCTATGTGGAGAAAAGAACCAGTGAACCCCACTATGATGATCTAGGTCTGATAAAACTCGTCACCTTGAGGCCTTCATGTTCTATTTTGAGTTCCTATAGCTCATTTGGTTCCATTATATAAGTATGAATTGGAACTAGATCTACACCTGGCGATATTTTGATAGTGAACTCCACTTCTCTTATAGTATGTAATCTAGAGAAATCGTTAGGAAAGTGGTCCCTGAAATGATGCACCACTAAAGGGAACTCAACTTTTTATGTCCTCTTATGGATCGTAATGAGAAATTCCAACATAGATATCACTATTCCCAACCCAAAATATTTAGGATTAGCTCGGTCTTCCTATGTATCCCATTCTCATTAGTGTAGATAGGTGTCACCCTTTGGGGTGTAAAGAACACCCGACGATGATAGAAATCCACTTGAGCAGGATATAAAGCAAGCCTGTTTATAACAAGAATGAAATTGATGTGATACATGTTGAGGATATAGAAATTTCAAATGAAACGGTACCCACATATTTCAAGGGGGATATCTTGGAATTGTAATATTCCCTTTGTCCTGACGTAGAGCGGAGTGTCGATAGAAATTATACTGAAAATGAATTCAATTGGATAAAAAAGACATTCAACAATATTGGCATATATAAAGTAGTGGTATTAACCAATATAAACAACAACAGAAACTAATGTAGAGGATACCAGAATAGTATCTCTAACTATAGATGGACTTGCACTATACTCCTCTTGTGGGGATTGCACTGTGAACATGAGACCTATCCAATCACCCAGATACACTACATGGTTGACTTCATCATGTCCACTATAATGATGATAATAATATAGAACATGATTTCCTTGCCCACGACCTCTACATTACCTTGGCCTAATTGGAGGGTGGAAAAAGAACATCCAGCCTGCAGTGTATTTATAGACCCCATAACATTTATAGGTGCAGGTGTGGATCCTCTGCCACTATATGCTGAAGAGAAGGAATGACAAAAATGATAAAGGTGATCCATCTTTTGGAAAACTCGGCACTCCTATGGTTCTCCAGTGCATTGTGGATTCTTATGACCATCTCTTCCGCACTGATAAAATGTGACGGAGCTATCAAAATGTGCTCCTTGTCTAGAATTTTCCCCACATACACATTCATAAAGGCGTTTTCTGCTGCCAGAAGAGCTGTCACCCTATCTCGGAACTGAACCACCCTTGCTCACCATTTTAGTTTCTATGACATTTCTCCTTGAGAGTAGACCCTGATTTTTGATCTATTTGATAGTTGTAAAATAGAAGACATTCATCTGTGAGTAGATAGTATACTCAAGTATTTTCTCAAAACATCATACATTAGTCTGTGAGTTTCCAGTTAGATATGGGTTAAAACACAGATGTTTTGGTAAATGAATAGAATACTATAACAAAGTCGTAGATCCCTTCTGATGATGTAGGAACTCAAGAACATGGTCATCATTCAGATTATGTGAGAAAAAGTGATATTAGAAATCATTTTGATGTTAGGGAAAACTAAGACACTAGTCAGATCAACCTATGAAACAACATCCCACCAACACTTAGTGGAGTCATGATTCTTTTAAACTGTATTTTTGAAACTTTTATATATATGTTTCACAAGGTGGTCAAAGATAGACCTTATGGCTTCTATCCATGACTCTTCAGCCTAAGGGAAGCCACTCCCTAAGAACGATGGAGGGTGTTGCAACATGAAGTATTGTGCGAGGTTGGCCATAGTCGGTGGAGGTCTGGGGATATTCTGAACTGAATGATTAAACCTGATTATATTATCCCTCAATTGAGCGTAAGGTTCCATAGAAGATTAATAGGAGGTAGTACCACAAGAGGAACTGTAAGAGGTACCATAGGTGGTTCATGACCTACCATTTATGGAAAGTCTTCATTTCCACTCTCATGAGGCATAACCAAAAGATGTCATGATAGGATTGGTCTACAACATCCAAACACACACCTATATAAAAGAGTAAAGATGATAAGGAAACAAGTAGGGTGCATAAAGAGGTAAGGTACATGGCCTACATCTGATCACTATACAATAAATATCTTCTTTACGAAATAGTTTTTAATATGGAAGAGAGTACATAAAAAGGTCACTAAAAAATGTATACTGTCCATTCCCTGGATAAGTTAGGTTACCATCTAACTAACAGTCACAACCTTATATTAATAAACCAACATTCTAATAATTTTACTACTAGGAACATCATCACTCACATAAAAATAATAAATTGCATGGTGAAATTATATATGGCATGGAAATATTCAAGGAATTTTAATCCTACGATGCCTAATATGATTCATGTAATTTATTTCCCTCATATCATCTGGCTGTGATGGTAAAAAACCATTTTCACAACAATAAAAACTCCAATAAAAACATAAAACAACTATGTCACCAAACATTGAAATCATATCAACAATGACCAGCGTAATCAATAACTGCATTCCCATCCCAGGAATTAGGGTTTCTATTATACATGGGTTAACTATGTCCAAGCATATGGTACATTCCAAATCCATATATCCTAGCCTCATATATAACCCAAATAGTAAGACAAAAGGAAAAACCCTCCTCCATTACAACTTTCTAGAATCCCCATCCTAGGGGAAACCTAAATGTTTCCCCAAGCCGGGTTGGCCACATAACAACATGCACATTTCCTTGACTGCTAGGGGCTTCTGACTAGCAGTACGGGCCTTTATCATTTATGTGGCGGAGTCTATGCCCTCATTGGTAGTAGGAAATATCATAGAAAATGTAACAACAAAAAATAATATAAATCATAAGAATATGAATGTATAAACTGGAGAATAAGAAATATAAATTATATAACTAAATAATAAAAAATCACGGAAGCTCACAAAACATTTCTTGTCATGATGTATGTCTAAACAGACTGTATAGAAAAATGAAACTCGATAATATTGTCAACTAAATGAAAAGTCACAATGAAACAACTGCCTCATGAGAAAGGCTCGATTTTCTACCCCAATCCTTATAATATGTAGTAATAAATAGTCTATCATCTAAATAAGAAAACTCCCTATTTTCAATACCTATCAGAATGTAATCTACTAGGGTTTCAATGACACCCATGCAGTATGTGAGAGAAAATACCAGTAGTCTGGAATGCACGGGGTCTAATCCTTTCCATTTCGTGAAATAATAAAATTATATGTTCTATTATATAACAATATTAGATAAATAATTAAATGTAATGAAATGATGAACATGGAAAAATTTCTAAATATCCACCTTCCCTAATCACCTGCTTCGACCTAAGACGAAATTCTAAAGGGAGCACCAATAAAAATATTTCACAAACTGATGTTTATAAAGCCTATAATAGAAATTTAGTCCACGAAAAAGGCTTACTTCATGGTTGTGCCGTATCTTGGGGTCAATGCCATGTTTTAACTAGGTGTGAATCCACATACCATAAAAAATATCACTAATCTCAAAAGACGCAACGTAGCATTAATATAAACTAGAAGTGCATCATTATTAAGGTTAATGTTGAGAGTTAGAGCCTGATCCCATCCTGAAGATATCTCTACTGGAAATCCTTCAAATTATCTAATACCATGAAGCTCGTCCAAGGAAATCTTTCGAAGGACCATGTTTCGCTCGAGGAAGGTATTTACACTGAGTCTGTCACGATCTCACTAAAGGGGGTCAAGCTTTATCTGAGGATGGATTTTCCACATTTCAAATGGATCAGTACCCTATGGTCCCTTTTGGAAACGGTATCACTCATAAGTATGTGAATTCTAGGGGAAGTCTCGGTCTGGCTAATCCAAAGACACCACCCCCGGTGCGTAGTTGAATCCAATCAGGAATGGAGGGTTTAGGCATGGACCATAATATGGGACCCACATTCTTTCCCAACCATGAATTTATTTATTGTTTTCACAGTTGATGATATGACATAATAATCATATGAAATTTCATCTTGATAACTAAACAGATACACTCGTGCATCATAAGTTATAAATTAAATATAACTGCATAACAATGGTAACAAGGTACAATATTGAATTAACATAAACAGATAAATGAACTTTTTAATAAATATTTAATTCATTACAGACAACTCCCAATGATCCAGCAATTCAATTTTCATAATTATTCTAAATTAATTATTTAAATTTAACACACCAAAAATTTGTTGTGAAACACATACCGTTAATTAAATTAAATGCTCGGGAAAAAAAAATTAATACCAGCCCCATCAGGACCCCAAAGGTGTGTCTGAACACATTGAAAAAAATTAAACCATTTATTTTATTATAAATAGGGATGCAACAATAATGAAAACAATAAAATTTATTAAATTGGCGGAATTTTCACAATGTCGGTTGGAACTGAGAAAAGAAACAACAATGAGTTTTTATAAATCTCTAGGATACATAGTAAAGTAAGTAGAAACCATGTTATATAATTTTAGATGATTTAATGATCTGAAGTAGGCTTTGATTTGACCTAAAACAGAAGAATAATGATGATTTTAGAAAAACCCTAAATTAGGATAGACTCCTTCTATGACAAACTATGCGAAGGATACTCTATTTAATACTACTTTTCCAAATAAACAATGTTAGACATTCCATAAGGATTACTGTGCACCTAATGGAAAGTAATGTATATGACAGACATATGAGAGGTGGTCTTCTGAATGGGTCATTGGGCGGTGTGCCACTTGGGAAGAGGGAGGGGTGTGATGTGAGGGAGAGGAGGAGAGGAGGAGAAAAAAAAGAAAAGAACCAAAAAGAAAAGATAAATAAGGGGAATATAAAATAAATTTAGAAATAAAAAATAATTTTAAAACAAAATATAATAAAATGGATAGAAAAGATAAATGCATAAAAATAAATAAAAAATGAAATCTCACATTTTAATTTTTTTACTTTTTTCGCTACCCCTATATTTATTATTTCTAAATATATTTTTATCCATTAATTATTTCTCTAAAATTTCTTTAAATATATTTTTATTTATTTTTAATCATTAATTAATAATTTCAATCTTGAACACCGCACTAAAGCGTGACTTGACATTTTTCATTAAACTTAGATATTATTTAATTAATTTTAATCAAAACCGCCTCGGACCCATAGCGTGGTTCTCAGACATGTGCCCTAGGCTGCTTTAATGATTTAGACAAAAAAATAAAAATGTTCCATATCTGATTAAGTCTAGGATGTAACACTGATGAAATTTCAAATGAAATAGATATTTAACCTAATATTTATTGGAAGATTGATAGTGAATTGTATTTGGGTTAAAAAGAGTTTTTCCTGGGTTTATGAAGAAAATGATAAAGATAAAATTATTTTATTCATGATATGTTAATTTAGAATTACAGAATATGTCGGGTGTGTATGATATAGCTTATATGATGGGTGAACCAGATATAACATATACGATATGTGATAAGGACAAGGATCTCTAATAAATTCGGTAATGATCTTTTTCTCAAAGTAATGAATGGGTAGTTAACTGGATTGGTTTTTCTTATATATTAATCTAGGATACAGTTATTTAATATGTGAGTAATGATAATTTGTTTATATTACGCTCAATTATTACACTAAGTGTTTCAAATTTACTATTACGGGTTTTAAGTATTTTAGTTGAGAATTTTTTTTCATATGTGGATAATATTTTTTATATTTTATTATATAATATTTTAGAAAAGGATAAAATTTTATAGGCTTTTATGTTTTCAGTACAAGAACATGTGTTCTCAATTAATATCCCTTATGGACAATGTTTTCCTTTTTAAATGCATTAAAATACAATTTTGATTGATTAAAGGTGAGTGGTAGAAAAAAATAATTCAAGTTGAAAGTAATTCCTATTTTGTATGCTCAGAAAATATGTTTCATTATAATAGTTTTATGATGTAGGAAAATGGATACATGTAGATATGTCCACTTTATGAAATAATAGTTTTCTTGTGTATGGTTCATGACCTAATTCTCTATAACTATAAAGTAAATATATATTTAAAATATAAAAATGTGAATTATTTTCTAAAAACTAATATTTTTTAATGATTAAATTTTGGGTACAAATAGTATAGTACGCTCTACAATGACTCTCCAATCATTACTATACATAAGAAAACAATCTATATTAGTATTAATTCTTATTGAATAAATAATTACATTAATTTTCTTCGGTGTATAGAATGTATCAAAATTGTAATACTTCAATAATTTTATTCATCTTTATTTTCATTAAATAAAATTATACTAGTATAATATAAAGAAAAATAATCTATTTTTTTAGAAGAAAAAATAATACACAAATGTTATATTTTATCAAAAAAATTAGGTAAAAATAACTAAAATAATATTTAGATCATGTTTAGTATTGATATAATCATGGGGTCATTAATTATTTGAACCACAGGAGAGGATAAATTTATATATATTGAAATACTACATAATACAAGGTAAAATTTATCATAATATACAAAAAACATTACACCTTCCTATGGTTGTCCAATTTTATGATCATTAACTATATTATACTTCAGTTACAAAAAATCATACATGCACTAATCAACAAAAAAATATTAATCCTTACTTGTCATGTATTTCAATGTAGTTCTAGATTGAAATAATATACGATAAAAATATTATATAATATCATCGAATACCATAGAAACTATAAATCTCAATAACATTAATTGTGTCTTCCAATGATATTATGACCTCAAAATTTTTAGGATCCAGAAATTTTCTCTACTAAGACATGACATGCTCCATCCAATACACCACATATAAAAAGAAATTTCACTTAAAAAACACTCTATAAATATGATTATTCCTAATATAATCCATCAAAAATCATATATTCTGTGAATGAAATTCTGAAAATAATTAATACATGAGGATTTTTTAATGAAAACCATCACAAATTAGTCAAAAATCCATAAAAATTATTTCACCATTACAATGAACATAACTGTTGAATTCATGAAATTTAATGAATTTGAAATTAAATAATTGTTAATATAACGGAAAAATGAATGTTTTCTTCCTAATAGACTCTTAATTATCTCAAAATTAATGACATCATGACCACAAAATAGTATATGAGAACTAGCTAAATCTCTTAATCTAGTCAAATATATACTAAATCAACTAAATTTTTTATTGTTCCTCACATACAAATATTTCATGTTGTTATAATAAATACATATTCATTTACTACCATCATCAATATGTTTAAACATGCTGTGGGAAGATATATTTAATTCACTATACTAAATAAAACATCACTATATTATATCATAAATCTTTATATAGAGACCCCATAACCTAAAAGGAATCATAGAAAATGGTTCCATAGATATCATAGGGATACTCTACTATAACTCTATTCCATACTCGATTTTCGGTGAATGGGGTAGTGTCAAAAGTAATTCTTGAAAAAAATAAATCACTATTTCTTTTCATGAGATGAAAACAAAAAAAATATCATTCAAAAATATTTTACGAATCATTTAAACATATGATGGAATAAAAATTCCTTGAATAGAAAAAAATGGAAGAATATTTAGTTTTCTTGTAGGAAGAAAACATCACCATATTAGAAATTTACTCTCCAAATCATATTAAGGATCATGATAAAAATATCATACGGTTTACTGAAGATTGATGAAATAAAATTGATGTTCATTAGGTTCCAAAAAATTAAAATGTTATGAAAAACATGTATGATGTGATGAGATGGTAGAAATGGAGTTTTTAGATGATATTGTGTACTTTGAAATCAAACATTAGAAGTGGACTAGATGGAAATCTATGTGTAAGAATAATTCAAATAAATCTAAATGAAACAGGGCCCTGTTTTCATTTTATGGAATGAATTTTAAAAAGAACCATAGGTAATGAGTTAACCAAACTATGATGCATTTTCAATGTGTTATGTTTGGAAATATGGTCTATGATTATAATGAAAATGGTATTATGATCAATTTTGATAATCAAACTACAATGTGTTTCAAATGAGGTGAGATGCATAATTATTAATTTACCTACCTAATGAATGATTTTAATTATTGAAGAATTACATATTATAAAGAGAAAGGTGTTGTGATATCCTTTGAGACTATTCCAGTAAATTTCAGGACATATAATGATGTGGTATCTGGTTCTTTGATTGTTTACTCAGATTTTTCTAATGCCTTTCCTAATACGTGGTCTACCAATTCAGTTATCTGTGAGAATAATTTTTGAAACTTGGAAATTACACCTCAATAAATGAGACTAGACCTTACGGTTAAATCCCAAGGAGGAAATATTATAGTAGAAATGAATTATTATAATCATCATATTATTTTATAGTGAAATTTATTACTAGAAAATAATTAATATTTTTAACATATTGGAGTATAATTTCATTCTTTGTATTGATTGGATTTATGTTAATCATTCCAGGATCAATTTTAGAGATACTTATTTTTTTAAGAATGAACAATAATGTTTATTAAAAAATTAAACCACAGAACTGATAACATTCCAAGATGATAGAAAAATTTTAAAATAATGAAATAATTTTTATATTTATACTATATCTAATAATAATAAAAACTATCTATATTAATGATATGCTAATGGTAAATGAATAATAGGATGTTTTTTCTTGACTAGGTGTCTTTTGTTATACCAGATAGGGAAGATGAAATTATTATTTACTTGGTTCATGAGGATAATACAATTTCAAAAAACCTTTATCTATGTGACCAAGGGTAACATTATGAACTGTAAATTATATTGCAGGAGTTTCATCAAAAAGTAATCATTCATCCTAGAAATTCACCTTGTGGTGGTCCAATTTTATATATTAAATAGTTTATGGTTCAATGAGACTTTAAATATATTTTAGTACATTGAATAACATTACTATTAATAATAATAATCCTTTTTCCTTATATCGATGAATTGATTGGTCATATCCAATGATCATAGTATTTTCCCATGGTTTACATGAGATCTAGGTAGCATCAGCTAAAGGTGAAGGAGGATGCCATCCAGAAAATAAATTTCCATACTAGATGTGGGAATTATGAGATTATTTTTATATACATTGGTTTTAAATAAGAAACTATTGTATTCATGGATCATATTAATATAATATTCCATGCATATTATGATAATTTTGTTGTTGTTTTTATAGATGATATTTTCTTCTATTCATCAACATGTGAGGATCATGAACAAAATTATATATATTAATTCATAATATAAAAAAATAATTTAGGAGTACAATTTAGAAAATGTGATTTTTGGTTGCAACATATGTAATTTCTTGGGAACATTTTAAATAAAGATAAAATAACTAGTGATCCTTCCAAAACAAATGTGATTGATTAATGTCCAATACCAATAAATGTTAATGTGATTTTTAGTTTTCTAGGATTATCAAGTTATAACCCATTTTTATAAAAACAGTGCATGTTTATATTTCTTGATAAATATGTTAAAAGAAAACATGGATAAATTTATTTGTGAATAATAATGTGATGTTTTTACGAAACTAGTTAATAGAATATAGAATATTGCAGTTTTAGATTTGTCATCCAAAAATTGTGAGTTTGTGATCTATAGTTATGAATCATTGAAGGGGCATGTTTGTGTTCCTATGAAAAATGATGACGTATATGATTATACATATGGAAAATAAATCCTTATGAGTTAAACTATCCCACACATGTTTTGGAATTAGATGTTGTGGTTTCTTCTTGGAAAATATGGACTAATCATTTATATAGAGAAAAATATGAAATATATACTGATCATAAAATTATGAAGTATATACTCACTCTGAAATAATTAATCATGAGGCATATATGATAGTTTGAAAAAAAAATTATTTTTCTTGAAAAATCTATTACCATCATTGGAAATCAAACAAAGTGGCCGGTGCGTTGATTTGAAAAAATAATTCATCACTGAACATGTTATGTTTGGAACAAGACCCATTGATTAATGATTTGACGAATTTTTCATTGGATGTTTGGGGTGTAGGGTAATAATTTGATTGGTTTCTAGTTTTAGTGTAGTCATCTCTATATGAATGAAGTAACAAAGAATGGAGGGAAGATGGTGAGTTATAAAAAAGGGTTGAATGGGGGAAAATTGTAATTTGACATAATTTAATGTTGATAAATTTTGTTTTTTGTTATATTGGATTATATTATGTGTGCCCTATGTATTTTCTGGTGATGAAAGAATTGTTCTATAAAGATTATACTTCTCTATTTTTAGTTGATGATGGAAATACTATGATATAAAGAGACCATAGAGAGTATTTATGGTGGGATGAAATGAAATGATATATTTCAGATAATACAATGAATTTTTTTACTTGTCAATAGGTTAAATTAGACTGATAGTTAAAAAAGGGGACGATTCAACCATATCCAACTCCATAGTGAAAATTGGAAAATATATACATGGACACCATGGTGGGACTATCAAAGGATTCTCCAGTTAACAATGATATTTGGGTTATTGTTGAATTACTAACTAAATATTCACATTTAATTCCAATTTGAGATACTAAGTTTCTAGATTAGGATTCTCAACTAATCCATACTATGATTTTTAGGATACAAGGAGTTCCACATTCCACGATATCTTATCATGATTATAGGTTCACACAAACATTTGTAAAGGCCATCAGAAGTCATTAGGACCGAATATAAATATCAACATAGAATTTCATCTATAATCATATGTACTTACAGAAGGAAAATATTTTACATTGGAAGTATTCTTTTGGTCTTCCTTAATAGATTACCCGGGAAGTTGGGATTACCATATTTCATTAGTTGAGTTTTCTTATAGTAACAATTTTATTTCAAATATATAAGTAGAACATTTTGATAAATTATATGGAAATATATGTTAAACTATAGATTTTTGGGATGCATTAGGGGAACGAAATTTTATGGGACCATAGTTAGTAGAGGAATTGGTTGATAATGTGTAGACAACCCAGAAACACTTAAGGATAGCTCATAGCAGGCATAAAGGTTATGTAAATAAGAGGATGAATGAATTTATTTCAAGGTAAGTGACCATGATTTCCGGAAAATATCTCCTTCTAAAAGTGTAACACATTTGTATAAGAATGTAAATATATATAAACAGTTCATTAAATGTTATGAAATTCTGGAAAAAGTAGGACCGATCACCTAATTAGTACATTGACCATTATGTTTATCTTACTAATACATTTTTTTCATGGTTTGATTTTGATAAAGTATGTGCTAGATCCATCTAATGTTTTGAGCAAAGAAGTATTTCAGTTGGAATAGATCACTTACTAAAAATAGAATCCTACTAACATCATTGACCGTAGAGGTTAATTGTTGTATAATAGATTCATTCATGAAGTTAAGGGTTTTTGGATTAGAAACGTGGTTGATGAAGCAATATGAGAATCTAATAATGTTGTGACGGAAAGGTAACCACCCATGTTTAGTATGTAAATATAAATTGTGAGGACACGATTACTAGAAGGTGGGGTGAATGTAACAACAAAATTACTTATAAAATAATTTGATTTCATTCTGGAATTAATTAGTCATCTTCCTTATAAATGTATAATGAAATATATTTATTTACTGAAATTATGGAATTTATACCAATTGAATAGTAACATGACCATAGGAATAGTAACATGACCATTTGGAATAGAAATTAGGAGAGTTAAAAATTAACCTTGACTAATAAATAATAAATAATATTTATCCATCATATAAGTGAAAATATAATATATTTATATAATTGACTAGAAAATAATTTTTTTAAAATTATAAATTCAGTGTTGAAATTTTTTTTGTAATAAATATTTAATTATAATTTTATATTTAATATAATGATTAAAATGGAAATATAAAATCCTAAAATAGATTGATATATAATTAGTTTTTTTGAGTTATGATTATTTGTAAATTTTACAATAATTCAATTACCTTTTCAATGTGTTATAAAATATGTTATAATTTTGAAATTGTTAGGTTTTGAGTAAATTATGTTTTTTTTAAATTGAATTTATCATATTTAGAAATTTATTTAGATTAATAGAGTAAATTTTTTATGACTCAACATTACAAAATTTTGGGATTTTATTTTTGGTTTTTTTAAATACATGACCTTTTTGTGAATTGTGGAATACGACAATTGATTGTATATATGCATTAAATCATAAATACAGCATTCATAAAATCATGAATGATGTAAGAACTATAAAATCTAAATTGATGTGATTATTTTAATATATTTGATTATAATGGTCTAATTATTAATAGTATTGATCCAAATTTCTAATGTAATGAATAAAATTACAAAACAACCTTCTTCACTTCAACTATACATACCACACCTCACCCCCACATCTCCTCACACCACTCAAGCATTGTAAATTTTCAAAATCCAAAAAAATACTCATGAGAAAACTATTTCCAAAGACTAATACCTACTGGCCTAACAAACCATCCCAATCCAAAGGCCTTAAAGTGGTTTTCATGGAGGATAATTCAAGATGTAAAAAGACTCTTCCATTTTAATTTATTTTTCTTTTAATTTGTTTTTATTATATTATAATATCATCAAATCACCTCATCCAATTTAAATTAAATAACTATTATCAAATATGTAATTTAATATTGTATTTTTCATTTAAAAAATCATCATCAATCTTTTTCTCTGATTACTTTTATTCAAAAAATAAAAACATTATCTTTGTTATGTTGGATTACCTACATCATGGACGATGTGTTTTAAATTTCCATTACCACCTTCATGGATAGTCATAAAACCGATTTATTTTTTGAAATTTATATTAAAGTGTATGATATAACCACATTTTTTTCTAGAATTAACATATAAACAAAATATTAAATAATATAACAATACTATATTGTGATTATCAAAGAACCAACAATGTGATCTAAAGGAATACCATTATTGTTTTATCCAATTATTCATTATCATATACGATCATAACATTAATTTTGGTATAATTTAATATTTTTGAAAAATATTAATAACCTAAGATTCTAATTCTGGTTTTTTTTCTTCCATTAAACATGAAAATCCATTATGAACTGACCATTTAAATCATGTTAGGAACACACCCGAAATAATAGAAATAAAAAACTATTACTAATATGTGGGTGGAAATATGTTATTAAATTATTATATAAGGTGTTACAAATTGGATATTTTTTTTGTAAAATATTAATAAAACTCATTTAACCATTATACATGAGGTTAAAACCATTTTATGTAAGATATACCCGAGGTATGAGAATTCTAAACCCAAATTCCATTTATTGGGTTACAAATCAACTTCATAAATGTTTTAATGGTCAGATTTTTTTTAAATTAATTATTCATTATAGTATGAGGAATAATGTTTATTTATAGTGAAAATACATATCCTATTAATTTAATTAATTCTTTCGTAAATGATATGATATTTAAAAGGGTCAATTTTTTTTAAATCCTTTTGTAAATTTTCATTACAAAAGTCATGAAAAATGATTTAATGAAGCAGATATTATTATTTTATGATTATTTTTTGGTTCAACGGAATTATTAATGATTAATGGTGGGACTTATATATCCCTACAATTTATTGGTTATTTTTAGGATGGATGTAAAATGTATGGTTTCTCCATGTGTTACTACGATTGTTACACCATAACGTATTCGTGAGGATCACATTGTAATTTAGTTTGAGGGATACAAATGATAATTTATCCATAAGGGATACATTATTAAGTATGTGATTGCGCAGGTTACTTATATGGGTTCGTAATTATTTTCTATGTTTAATGGAAATATAATATTTCACAATGTTTTTAGATGATATATTAGGGGTGAGAAGTATGTCATTGGGAAAATTATTTCATATGATTATAAGACTTCATATAATAATGGGTTCTCTCCTTCTTTTTATATGCATAACATAGATTTTTATACTCATTCCAAATTTTAAAAAAATTCCCATGTTTTATGAATGTGTAATAGAAATGGAGAAGCCATGATTAATGTTTTTAAGATTTGTATGAAAATATTTCATGTTTTTAATTTAAAATTGTTTATTATGAAAAATATGGATATTTTCTTCAGTTTTACACACTTTTTATTCTTTAGGGTTGATATGTATACCTGGTTTCCAAATGATCTAAATGTATAAATCAAAATTCTATTTTGGAATTTAATGAATTGAATTCTGAATGAATTTAATGATGTGAATTATTAAGGAATTTACCATATTATGTAATGTTTAATCCTAGACCCTTATATCACACACATTTAATGCATTTTTTGCATGGTGTAAAATTGGTATATACATTGTGATGAGGTCACCCATAACCCTATCGAGTTAGGTTCTTTTTTGGTAATTATAATTTACATGATGAATGTGTCTTATTTAATTATGATTTGAGATTCAAACTCAGTATATGTGTTTGGGGATATATATGATTTATTGATTGCATACCATTATGAAGATACTTTGAATGTTAAATTAGACTGATAATTGTATTTCAAATTACTATTTTATATGGATTATAGAATAACTTGTTTACCTACATGACATTCATTATAGTGTACCATCCATCAATTGATGTGCATCTTGAGAGGATGATGTCGATATTAGAGGATATATTCTGGTTATGTGTTCTAGAATTTGATTGATCTTGGGATTATAATCTATACTTGGTTCAGTTTTAATACAGAACCATCTTAGCATCACTAATCTAGATTTAACTATTAGAGACACTTTATGGATGGCCATTTCATTCACCTCTATATTGGGAAGATGCTAGTGTGTCCACTATTGTGGTGTCGAGATTGGTATAGGATACCATCGATATAGTAGAATTGATATTGAAGTGGTCAATCAATACTCAGATATGACTGTGATTAAATAATGATTGTTGGAGGTGACCCTTTGATTTACATTTATGAAACAAATTTTAACGCAAGAGACTCTTTATGTTGGGAATTGAAGGATTCATTATAATGGGATGATAATACCATTGTTTTTTGGATCTTTTAATATTATCGAGATTTTTGGGATAGTGTCTTACCAATTGGATCTTCCTAAACAGTATCAGCCTATACGTGATATATTATGTGTCTCTCATATTGAGCCACAAGTGTTAATTATAGACAATTCTAAGATGATTTTATTGGAATATGGTTCAATTGTAATATTCTTATGGAATTATGGATGTATTCATGAGGAGACCTGGGAGTGTGAGTCTGACATTTGAGCACAGTGGCCAAATTATCATGATCAATACATTATGTGAAAATTCATTGGAATGAGAAGTTTTTATATGTGGATAATTGTAACATCCACATTTTATTAAGGTACATTGGACCCATATGGTTATAATTTATATGATATTAATATGACAATTTAAAAATTTACAATTTTTTACCCTTTCATAAACTATTTGATGTGTTTAATTTTAAATACATTCTATCATTTTGTGGGCTGGTGTTGGGGAGAAAGATAAAGTTATGTGGAATTTTTAGGCACTACATAGGGGTAATTTCATGAAATGGAAGAATAATTCTATATTGAATAAAGGTAACTCTTATTTTTAAAATGAAACATGAGGGTAAAACAACCTCCAAAAAAAGAACTTCTATGTTACACGAATATATTTCATAATTTTCAATGGCTTTATCAATGTAATCCATCCATTATTTAATAATAATTCTATGTGAATGACCTACGTAAGGGAAAAAATAATTACCTAAAGGTGACACCAATGGGATTTGTATGGGTAAAACTATGCCACACATAACCAATTCCCTTTTTGGAATAATGGTAGATTGATACCATGTTTCATGTTATTCACATCTTTATCAAACCTATAAATTCGTTTCATGACTATAATATCCTAAAATTGTGGTATTTTAATTAATTTCACTCATTTAAATTTGTAACTCATATTTTGGAAGGCGTTAAACACTGAAAACTGATTGTTTTCTTCAATGATTAATTAAAATACGTTTCCAATTTTAGGATCAACGATATAACCCATAACTACTTAGTGAAAATTTTATAATACCAATAACCCATTATTCCCTACATTTTGATACCAACTAATGTCCGAGAATCATTGAAAACATTTATACATGATCTATGAAGTCTTCCTTGTTCATTAAGAGTTATTCTTCAACATTCTCTAAGTGTAAGAACCCAATCTCTCTTCCACATTCTTGGGTATTGTTCATTTAGAGTGAAAAATTATAAGTGACAATATATTATTTAACTTCCACATATTTCTTGTCCAATTTTTTGTGCTCTCAGGGAAAATATTTTAAATTAATGGTAAGATTAAAACTAAAATGATAATAAACAAGATATTTCAAAAAATGATAAATAATTGTCACATTATTATCTAATTAATATTATGGAGATATAAATTATTATTACATGTCGAATTTATTATTTTTCACTAATTTCAGTCTCATCCATCATATTAAATCAATATATTTTAATGTCTTATGATAGATAAATTATTATTTCATGTAGTTTTTTTAACAATTATAATTGTTTTTTAGGAATCATTTTACTACTGACTGAACAGATTACTATGGGAACATGATCTATGTGATGATTCCCTATTAAAAATTTTGGTTTTAGATCAGAACTATAGAAACTGAAAATTTACACAAACATGGGACTTAATGTGGAAATTTATTGAATGTTTGTCTTGTGCATGTGTATAGTTTTGAGTTATTTTATTCTTTATGTTTTGTGACTAACATTTTATCTGATTTATTACAAATGTAATATTTTTTAGTCTATAGAAATAAATATTTTGATACATTGTTTATTGCTCTTTTTTGCCTTATCTTTGGCTATGTTCACTGTAGATACCTGAATCTTGACTTACAAAGATATTACATTACTTTTGCGGAATACATAATACATAAAAAAACAGACACACAATGGCCGTGATAGTTTAGTGTCTTTGGAAACATGGAATGTAATCTTCTAATCGTGGTGAATGATCTTCAATATCTCCCATAATGATCTTCCACTTTTTTTTTCCTTACCTAAATCCTTTCTTTTAATATTGGAAGAAAATAAAACATAAAAAGGGTGAGCTCAAATGCTCAGAAAGGGTAAACAAAAGAAATATCAATCACATCATATTCATAAGAACATTACATTTTGGAAATCTTACCCCGAAAAAGATATCAAAATTTCATAACATGGGATAAATCATGGAAGTGAAATGTAATCACAATAATCATAACATAAAACATGAAGCTTTATGTCACACACACATATTCATAGAGAATCATTTCTTATTAGTCAAGACTCATTTCCAAGACTATCTTAGTGGAAAAAGTCCATTTCTGAACTGAGTTCATTCCTCGTTTCAGTCCTATTTCACTGAACCGGTTTAACCTGCCATTCCAGCCCTGTATATCTCATGAGAAATATAATTTTTACCCAATGCATTGGAGGTAGATATAGGTCCCACCCATCTCCTAATGATTCCATTCTTATGTTTCCCATAAAATCATAAACCATACATCATAGCATAACCCATGTAATAAAAATGAGATTCTTAAACATCGTGACATCATAAAACAATTAATATAAGATAACAGAATTCATAAAAATAAATCCATCACAACATAATCAAATGAATGTAATAATAGGGAGAGAAACATAACCCTTTATTATCTTATATGGAAAATAACTTTGATAAAACACTTGAACTCCATTCTTGATGAAAACATCCTTTCAACTTCAAAAACACTTTAGCTTGCTTAACATGTCATACAATTATAACCTAAAGATGTTGATTAAAAATAATCTTGAAAACATTTAAAGGAATCTTCTTGGAAATAATGTTTTAAAAATCCATTCATGCCGTATAAGTTAAAAAAACATTCTTCTCGTACTTCGGCCGGAAAAGTCAAAAAGTTCCTCGTACGAAAAAAGGCAAAATATTCCTTTCATATCATTCACTAAAAACTCACCTAAGGGTAAAATTGGATTTAAACAATTGTAGTTGGATATCAATAATATTACATATTGAGGAAAGATGGATGTGGACGATAAAATACAACCCAGTAAATACCAAAGTATAAATAATCTCGGATAAAAATGAGATTGTGATATTTTCCCTTACCTTAGGTCCCATTTTCTTCGTAAGTGTCCGAAACTCCTGTTTAATGATTTAAATAATGTCATTGACTTATTACAGAATCATACTCATTGTTATGATATCATATATGGTCATTTTTATAGCTTATTATTAGTAATATTTCATTGCTACTTGTTATTCGGGTGTTTATTACTTTTTGTTCTTATGCGTGTTTTGTCGAATAAATTCTTATTATTATTTTTAGGTTATAGATACCTCATTTACAGAATGTTATTAGTTTAATTATTATCATATTTATTCACTCACTTCATTTATGTAATCATTATGCAATGAAAATCATGTAGAACGAGTCACATCACATCATGGAGATGGTATTCCGTACGTACGCACAAGCGATGATATCGTTTCCATGATCGTGGAATTGTATTGGAGTGTATGTATATAATTTAAGAATAAATATCACTTTACAATAATCATATATAGTTATTATATACACCATTATACCCATCCATGTAAGGTGGTGGTGGAAAATATATTACACCACGGTGTGGAGACGGTATCCTGTACGTACGCACGCGTGGTGATTTTGTTTTCCATAGGACGGATAGATGGTGAAATAGGGTTGTTTCATACTTATAATAACATATCAGTATATGAGTGATACTAATGTTATTAATTCATAATGAAACAACTAAAGAAGAATAAGTGTAAGAAGAAATAAAGTGGAAAGAATCGGTAACGGACATTACCTCTTCTTTGAAGCGCCTATTTGAGACCTCCTCTTAGGGCACTAAAATTGGTCTTTGAAGAATACCAGGACCTCTAGGATGTTTCTAGAGAAGTGTAGAAGGGAATTTGGCATGGGTTGGTCAAGGTTGAAGGCTCAAAGTTGTTTGAGGAAGAGAGGGAGAAGGTGCCCTTTTATAAGGGAGGAGAGAGGCACCTTTTGAATAACAAAAAATATTATTTCATTATAAAGTCATATTCGGTTATTAATATATCCAAATTTATATATTTCGAAGATAATGTTGGGATCGGTCGAAACTCTTTCATCCAATATAATTTAGACAAGTTTAGGTCATTATATTAACCTTATCTTTTAGTTTTAACTCTTAGTTAATTAGATTGACATTTACCATGTCACTTGTTATTTTTATATTATATAGTTAATAAATTTTCCATATACATCCAAGCAACACCCATGTGGTCCATTAATGATACACATATCATGATATAATTATCTTGGTGAAACCTTAGATTTTTAGGAATATAATAACAATTAATAATATAATATTTGTTTTAAAATAATTTTATGTCATTTTTGACACTATTTGGAAATTGATTTTTTGTGAAAATCATAACAGACTTATTAGTTCGAAAAATAGTTAACTAAATCAATACTAACATGTCATATTAACCCAAAAAATTAGTGGAATTCATAAAAAGTCTCAAATTTCATTTATTTTGATATTTATATCATCAATTATGTCAATATTTCATTAATAAGATAATTACTGCATCATCATTGTGTCATAAATAAATTAATTAATTTAATGTCTAAAAATTATTAATGAAATATAATTATATGGGAAATCATTTTATATTTCTAAATAATATTTATAGTCTAATTTATCTTATGTATAACCCTATATTAAAATGATTTACTTATTAAACTTTGATTTTATGTATTTTAACCCTTCTTTAAATAAATTAATATTAAATGTCCTAATCTAATCCAAGTGGGCCTAAATGGTCATATTTTATTCCTAAGGTTGTTTTTGGCCGACTTACACTTATCCAATAGAATTAGGAAATGTGTTAGGGTAATAATATTATCATATTTACCCTTAATTGACCTATTTACTTTTAACCATGGTAAAAAAAGTAAAAAGTTACTATTCACAAAAAAAAATATTTTCATCTCATTGAACCACATTTTGGACCTTGATATTATCTGTTTCTCTACGATTTTCGAAATTCCACTCACAGAAGTGGTAAAATTATGTTTTATGAAAAATTCAATTTTTTAACTACCATTTAGTGGTTTCACTATTCATCAAAAAATGAAAGTTTCCAGAAAAATACCAGAAATTAAGCCTAAGCTATATTTGATATTATGAATTAAAAAATGATGTCTAATTTACCAAATTAAAAACATATCGGTTAAATTAACTAATTTAAAAAATTAATTCCCGTCGTCAAAACAGATAGCGAGTTTTTAGGAGATAATAACTATCAAAAGATTAACACCTGTTTACGTCTGGTTTAATTGTGAAATTACATCCAATGACAAACATTGTATTAAATTGTAAAAATATATTCTAAATATACTTTAAAACCACTCAAATTATTAATTTATCACTATTAATTATTTCTATTAAAAAATTTGTTTTTATTTAAAATTTAGTAATTTTCACTCTTCATCAGAATATGAAAGTTATCCGAAAAGTACCAAAATTTCACCCTAAGCTAATTTCGATATTCCGAACCCAAAAATGGATTCCATTTTGAAAGATAAAATTTATATAATTTCAAAAAGTGGGTATTACTATTCATAATGGCTAGTTCATAATAATATTATAATAATATCTCGTTTAGTGAAACTATGTATTGCATACTACACACGCTTTTGAGGAAGGTCGTGACTGCGTGTAATGAAAGGCAAGTCAGGGATGCATGTTTTGCAAGCTCCTTTTGGTGTAGCATACAACACAAGACATTAATTAAATGAAAAGAATATTTTTCATAAAATCTCGGGGTGTTACATTCTACCCCCTTAAAATGAATTTCACCCTCGAAAATTGTCGGGGTTATAAATGGTTTACTACATGAACGTTTGTTTAATAGAAACCATCATCGTAAAAAGGAATACCAAAACATGGATTTAAAAACTAAATTATGAAAAGTAACGGTTACCCAAATTAACTCATCACTGGGTTTCCACATAGGAGAACATGGGTGAAAATATGGATATGGAAGAAAAGTATAACCATTAAGTACTGATGGAGAGTGGTAGAGAACATGGATATGAAAAATCCAACAATTACAATGCCATAAATTTTTGATGATCTAAGGTACCATCAGATTCATCGATATAAGAGCACTATGACAACATTTTGGGTTTTCGAGATCATTTCCCTAATGTTGATGAAATTGGAATTAGAAGAAAAACTTTTGTGATTCTGGTATAGTCTCACCATTGGTCATTCTTTTGACAATTTCCACTTCATCTCTAAATTAAATGAAGTTGAATTTTTCATTCGTGAAGTGTTAGCAGATCATGTGATAGAATGATGGGTCATTCCATCTGTCTCAAACAAAAGGTTAAAAAGTTATCAAAAAATACATAAGTCCATCTATAGTGAGATTAATCATATAAGGTTCCTAAAATGGACTTATACTTCATATATCATACTGCTTAATATAATAAAACTATTTTTTACTAAATAGGCACTTCTTGTAGGCCAATGCTAGGCGATAATGTCCAGTCACACTTCGGTTGTGGGTTCAATTCCCATAGCCTTGTCTGACGCGATGGGATGTCACCCATCCAGTAGGATGTACTTTTTCTAAAACTACATTACTATAACATCACATCAATAATATCGAAAAAACTTCCATCCTTAAACAATACTAACTTATGTCCAACATAATCCATTCCAATATTTAAGCTCATCCAAAATACTTCTGTCCAATCTCATATTATAGTGAAAACGATTACCAAAGAGTTCATATAACAAGCATGTTAATACCATCGGTTATCCCCATATATCATGAGATATGTCTTGTTGGTCACATTCAAAACATTCGAAGGCCTTAATCATGTATTCTCTTGAAAAATGAATACCAATTGATTTTTAGTGAAAACATGAGTGCTGTAAAAAGTTAACTATTTTCACATACCAATACCTCAAACCATGATATAACTAATTCCATATATTAGTCATGAGATCATGAATACTGTTATACATTACATTTTCTCCTTATGCCTTCATTATGCGCATATTAAATTTCTTCCAAAAATATCTGAATAACCTTTCATAGTTACTGGTACCATTCATCATACACTTTCAAAGCCTATGGAAAGACAACAGTGTAACAATCCTTGGATGTCTCTTTATTCCATAGTACCATGAGATTACTTATACAACATTACACTTGATAAACATGTAATCATTCCACTACCTTCTTAAACCATTGACTGAGCTTCAACAATTCTATCATCTCACATATCATTTGTAGTCTCTTCATCATCATCAACATAAATACTACCCATACGACCATACTGATTCTCTTCATGGGACTTTCCCTTAGGGCATTGTTTTCATAATGCCCGTACATTCCACGTTTAAAATATTTAACCATTGTTGATGTCGTATAAATACCATTATCCTCATCCATGGTGTTAACTGATCCTTTTCCTTTTCACTTACTGGCTTTGTGTCCTTCTATTCCACAGCCAAATCATCTTCCAGTTCCTTTGAAACATTCTCCTTGATTTATTTTCCCACATGATTTACATAGGGGAAATTGAACTTTCTTTCTTTTATGATCATCATGAAACTCCATCTTTCTCTTATTAGCCGAGTCTGGAAACTTACCAAATTTGAGTTTAATGATCATATTATGAGATTTCTGATTCGACATAATAATGATGTTTGAACTTCCAAATCCCATTTCATTTGGTTGCTCATGAAAAATATCATTCCATTGTCCGTCATATCCTCCATTATCGTGAATCTTCCTGTTTCCATCCATTTTCTAAAACCCAAAAAGAATAGTGTGAGAGGCAAAAATCATGCTAGGGAAAACAACATAATAAATGGTGAGTACCCTCAATATCTAACAACATAGGTTAAATTCTAAGATTGTTACCACAGTTATAGGGCTATAACCTATACGTATGACATATCCTTAGGGACATCCCTATACATTCAATAGATATATCTCTAGGGATCTCACAAAAGTTCTCGCATCCTAGTTTCCAAAGGTTGAATAAAACTTTCTATGATACCAATTGTAGATACTCGAAGCATGACGTATATAGATATTACATTAGTTTTGAAGAATACATAATACATAACAAAAACAGACACAAAAGGACCGTAATAGTTTATTGTCGTTGGAAACTTGGAACGTAATCTTCTAATCACGGTGAATAATCTTCAACATCTCCCCTAAAGATCTTCCAATTTTTGTTTCCTTACCTAAAACCTTTATTTTAATCCTAGGGGAAAATGAATCATAAAAAGGGTGAGCTCAAATGATCATTATGGGTAATCAAAAGAAATATCAATCACATCATATTCATAAGAACATATCATTTTGGAAATCTTATCCTGCAAAAGAGATCAAAATTTCATAACATGGGATAAATCATGGTAGTGAAATGTAATCACAATAATAATAACATAAATCGTGAATCTTTGTTTCATACACACATGATCATAGAGAATCGTTTCTTATTAGTCACGACTCATTGCCAAGTCTATCTTAGTGGACAAATTCAATTTCTGAACCGAGTTCATTCCTAGTTTCAGTCATGTTTCACTAAACCAGTTTAATCTACCGTTCCATCCATGTCTATCTCATGATATATAAAATCTTTACCCAATTCATTGGAGGGAGATATATGTCCCACCGATCTCATAATGATACCATTCTTATGTGTGCCATAAAATCATAAACCATACATCATAGCATAACCCATGTAATAAAAATGGGATTCTTAAACATTGTGAGATCATAAAACAATTCATACAAGATAAAGGAATTCATATAAATAATTCTGTCACAACATAATCAAATCAATGTAATAATAGGGATAGAAATAGAACCCTTTATTATCTTAGATGGAAAATAACTTTGATAAAACTCTTGAACTCCATTCTTTAGGAAAATATCTTTTCTACTTCAAAAACACTTTAGATTTCTTAACATGTCGTACATTTCTAAAATAAAGAAGTTGATTAAATATAAAATTCAATACATTTAAAGGAAGCTTCATGGAAATAATGTTTTAAAAATCTATTCATGCCATATAAGTTAAAAAAACATTCTTCTCGTACTTTGGCCGGAAAAGTCAAAAAGTACCTCGTACGAAAAACGACAAAAGATTTCTTTCATATCTACTACTAAAAAACTCACCGAAGGGTAAAATTGGATTTAAAAAATTGTAGGAGCTTATAAATAATATTACATATTGATGACACATGGATGTGGATGATAAAATACACCCCAGTAAATAGCAAAGTATAAACAATCTCGGATAAAAATGTGATTGTGATATTTTCCATTACCTTAGGTCCGATTTGCTTCGTAAGTGTCTGAACCTCCTGTATAATGATTTAAATAATGACATTGACGTATTCTAGAATCATACGCATTGTTATGATATCATATATGGTCGTATTCTTAGCATATTATTAGTAATATTTCATTGCTACTTGTTATTTGGGTGTTCATTACTTTTTGTTCTTATGCGTGTTTTGTCGAATAAATTCTTATTATTATTTTTAGGTTATAGATACCTCATTTACAGAATGGTATAAGTGTAATACATATCATATTTATTCACTCAATTCATTTATGTAATCATTATGCAATGAAAATCATGTAGAACAAGTCACATCACATCGTGGAGACGGTATTCCATACGTACGTACAAACGATGATATCATTCCCATGATTGTGGAATTGTATTTGAGTCTATGTATACAATTTCAGAATCAATATCACTTTAAAATAATCATATATAGTTATTATTTACACCATTATAGACATCCAAGTAAGGTGGTGGTGGAAAATAGATTACACCATGACGTGGAGACGATATTCTGTATGTACGCACACATGGTGATTTAGTCTTCCATAGGATGGATACATGGTGAAATAGGTTTGTTTCATAACATATCAGTACATGAGTGATACTGATTTTATTACTTCATATTGAAACAACCAAATAAGAAGAAGTGTAAGAAGAAATAATGTTGAAAGAATCGGTAACAGACATTACCTCTTCTTTGAAGCGCCTCTTTGAGACCTCCTCTTAGGGCACTAGAATTGGTCTTTGAAGAAGACCAGGACATCTAAGATTTTTATATGTAAGTGGAGAAAATAATTTGGTAGAGGTTGGACGAGCTTGAAGGCTCAATGTGGTGTGAGGAAGAGAGGGAGGAGGTACACTTTTATAAGGGAGGAGAGGGGAACCTTTGGAATAACAAAAACTATTATTTCATTATAAAGTCATATTCGATTTTTAATAGCTCCAAATTGATATATTTATAAGCTAATGTGGGGATGGGTCGAAATAATTTCATATAATAGAATTTAGACATGTTTAGGTCATTATATTAACCTTATCTTTTAGTTTTAACTCTTAGTTAATTAGATTGACATTTACCATGTCACTTTGTATTTTTATATTATCAAGTTACTAAATTTACCATATACATCCAAGAGACCCCCAAGTAATCCATTAATGATACACATATCATTTTATAATTATCTTGGCCGAACCATATATTCTTAGGAATATAATAACAATTAATAATATAATATTTGTTTTTAAAACAATTTTATGTCAATTTTGACACTATTTGGTAATTGATTTTTTTGAAAATAATAACAGATTTATTAGTTCGAAAAAAAGGTAACTAAATCAATAATAAAATTTCATATTAACCTATAAAATTAGTGTAATTCATAAAAAGTCTCAAATTACATTTATTTGGGTATTTATAACTTCAATTATGTCAATATTTCATTAATAAGATAATTACTGCATCATCTTTGTGTCATAAATAAATTAATTTAATTAATGTCTAAAAATTAAAAATAAAATAACATTATGTGGGAAATAGTTTTAGTTTTCTAATGAATATTTATATTCTAATTTATCTTATGCATTACCCTATATTAAAAATTATTTACTTATTATACTTTGATTTTAACTATTTTAACCCTTCTTTAAATAAATTAATATTAAATGTTCTAATCATATCCATGTGGGCCAAAATGGTCATATGTTTTTCTTAGGGTTGTTTTTGGACGAAATACACATATCCAATAGAATTAGGACATGTGTTAGTGTAATAATAATATTATTTTTACCCTTAATTAACCTATTTACTTTTAACCGTGGTAAAAAAAAGTAAAAAGTTACTATTTACCAAAAAAATATTTTCATCTCATTGAACAACATTTTAGTCCTTGATATTAACCGTGTCTCTCGGATTTTCTAAATTCCACTCAGAGAAGCGGTAAAATTATGTTTTATGAAAAATTCATTTTTTTAACTACCACTTAGTGGTTTCACTATTTATCAAAAAATGAATGTTTCCAGAAAAATACAAAAAATTCTTCCTAAACTATATTTGATATTATGAATTCAAAAATGATGTCTATTTTACCAAATTCAGAACATATCAGTTACATTAACTAATTTAAAAAAATTTAATTCTCGTCGTCAAAATAAATAGTGTGTTTTTAAGAGATAATAAATATCAAAAGATTGACACTTGTTTACGTCTGGTTTAAATGTGAAATTACATCCAATTACCAAAATTGTATTATATTTTAAAAATATATTCTAAATATACTTTAAAACCACTAAAATTAATAATTTATTACTATTAATTATTTCAATTAAAAAAGTTGTTTTTAATTAAAATTTAGTAATTTTCACTATTCATAAGAATATGACAGTTATCCGAAAAGTACCAAAATTTCACCCTAAGCTAATTTCGATATTCCCAACCCAAAAATGAAGTCCATTTTGAAGGATAAAATTTATAAAATTTCAAAAAGTGGGTATTACTATTCATAACAGCTACTTCATAATAATAATATAATAATATCTCATTTAGTGAAACTCAGTATTGCGTACTACACACGCTATCGAGGAAGGTCGTGATTGCGTGTAATGCACGGCAAGTCAGGGATACATGTTGTGCATGCTCCTTTTGGTGTAGCATACAACAAAATACATTAAGAAAATTAAAAACAATATGTTTCATAAAATCTTGGGGTGTTACATTCACAGATAATGTTAAACATTTTTATGTTTCTTAGTTGATAGGTGGCCCTAAAATACATATATGACCCATTTGATCATGAGTGAGGATGTCATGAATCTATGGTAACTGGTTTTTATATCCTGGTTGGTTCCTTATATTAGAATGAACATTTTAATTCCATATCACATTTGGAATACTGTCTATATATGACATTGTGATCACCCGATTGATAGAATCCTTACATTTGAGATAGTTTACATTATTTTTGTGTGTGAAGCATGCATAAATTAACAAGAGAAAAGCTAACCATGAGTCATGGGTAAGATTTTACCATAATATTGGTTCTCATTTCATTCTATAATAGAGTAATGTGTTTTTCCATAGTGGAGAATAATGTTACTCATATTTTCTATTTCATGAATTTTATTATATATTGTGTTCTTTGAGAAGAGAAATGAATTATTTATAATTGTGGATTGTTGTATCTTTTTTATCATATGATCACTCAGTACATGATTAATTATATCCCATTGTGTGAATTTATATTTATATAATGTTATAAAATTATATATAGATATGGAATTTTGTTATGTATTAATTGGAAGTGTATATTTGAGTTTATATTCAAACTAGACATGGGTATCTTGATATGTATAAAGATATCACGATTAGAAAACTAGTAAAGGGAAAGTGCCCAACAATTGGTTTTTGAGGATCTTGGAGATAAAAGTTATATTTGGTACTATAATAAACTCTATATGTTTAAAGAAATAATTCTATTTATTTATTCATATACTGATTCCATTTTAACTTTTTTACTTTAACACTAGCGGTCCTTTTGAAAATTCAAGTTTGAAATAGCTTGACAACAATTGTTGCATTTATTTTATAAAATTCCACTATGTTCTTTATATTGATTATAGTATATTTTTTTCATCTAGTTATGTACATTATTACATAGGGTATAATCTCCCCCATATTATTATTTAAACTCACTAGTCATTAAATGCTTCTTAGATATCAGGAATCTTGGTTCCCTTCACCTTCATGAGATCCCTAGTCATAAAGTAAAAAATTTCACTAGGATGCTCATCCATGGAGTGATTATAAACCTAACAGGATATCACCAATGTGTTTGTAACATCATGTTTCATGTATATAGATGTGAATGAAATGGTGGTAATGTAAATGTGCACACAATCACACAATCAATCACATAAAGAGAGGCTAAGTGATAACCAATCCTCCACAAGCCTAGGAAATACCTTCCACAATTCCATGATAGAAGAATACTATATATATTCTATTTAATGAAATATTTCATCAATGTATCCTTATCCTCATTTACGTACAATCATGATATATATTTAAATAATATCATAACATCCACCTTTAAGGGCTATTCATACAACATGAATCATGGTTTACAACTCATCTATGATGGCACACATTCATTAAGGACCTATATAATTGACATTCTCCCACATGCATGGAAATATACCATTTTCATATCACACGTACCTATATGAACACACCTCCAAAGTATATATAACATTTTCTATTTAATTACAATCTGTGTATCTATCTTTCTTATTAAAATCCATTACCATTGAGATATTTTGCCTATACTCCGCTTGTAAGGAGTTAGATATGTTGGTCAGAGCCACTTGTCAACATAGAAATTGAAATAATGATTCCACAGACAATACCAAATCCATATAAAAGGTATATAGTAGAATTGAACATTACATAACAATATTATTTCCATAGGATATGAAATATAAAATATGTAATATACAACATATCAATGAACACATAAACAATAAAATTGAAATAGACACAATACTGGGAACATAAAAAATCTAAACATGTAAAACAATTTGAAACAATATAAGTATCTGATATGAAATTACTACATCAGTCTTGTAGATGTCAATTAAAAAATTTCACCATAGTATCTGAACCAAGATCACTCACTCATATATATTATTTAATTCATATACCATGGATTCAAATTACTGATTCTAATTTTTAAAACCACCACATTGGATAATAATTCCCACTCATGGATAAATTCTAAATTATTCATTAAATTTAATTCACATTATATAAAATACTGAATAATTGTATATCCATCATCTAAGGATATTTATATCTCATAATAATTTCAAAGTAATAAAGTGATAGTACATTATCATTCTTCAATAATTATAGGTTAATATTATTTAATTTCCAATAGAAATGTTTATCTGAAATGAAATGGATTATAATTTCACAAGTTGAACATGAAATATAGGGAGTGTAAATTATTGTTTCATACCATAAATTTACCCCTCGGAAAAAATTACACTCATTATGTTAGGAGAGAGAGAGATTTTTCCAATATATTAAACAAGACAACAAAATCCATGTGATCAGGGAATACATAATATATCATAAATAATGTAGTTTTGGGATAACGAGACACAAAAAATGTTAAAATAAAGGATTGGAAGAGGTTTAATTATTTTAATAATATAACCAACTTATTATGTCTTATAATGTATAATAATAAATTTCAATTCAACTTTTATTTCATCATTTAAGAGAATATTCCATGTAGAGTGTTTAAAACATCCCAAAATATGGGTTACAAAATTATAAGATTCAAAAAGTTAATTTCCTCTAATTTTATGGTTTAAAAATGATGAAATTGGTTAATAGGTTTAGGATAGAAGAATATAATGAAAAACTATATGGAAAACTACCATTTTACAAAAAAAACATTGCGTCAGTTTAACATGGTATTACCCATAAAGTGATCGTTGTTTTTAGGATGGTAATTTTTTTACAATTACTTTTATTTTTCATTTAGGATTATCTTTAAGTAGATATTGGTTTACCCTTATATAACCTCTATAAAGTAATTGTTTTATTTATATAATGTATAAATATATTTCAATAGAGGTTGAGACACAGTTAAAGAACATTTGAAAAATAATATTTACCTTTATGGAACTCATTATAACATTAGTGCAGTGAGAGTTTACCATTACCTAGTACATAAAAATTCAACATACTTTTTAAAGCCCCTATAAACCCTCCAACTTAATGGAGGAATTTATTTACCTTTAATTTAGGTATATGGTCTGAATATTTTTAAAATTATAATTGAAATGTATTAATTTTTCACATAAAATTATTATAAACAATATCCAAAATCATTTAATGATCGTTAAAAAATGTACATGTTACACCCATAGATTTGTTTTCGTTGGTGTTTAGACTTAGCTTTTAAAAACATCATATCATTTTTTTGAAGAGAGATATTCATGTATTTTCCTACATGTTCATATTGGTTTTTATAGATATTTTGAAATAACTATTTTATTTTGAGTATGGGGTCTATGGGGATGTGATACTGATGAGTTTTCATTATTTTTTATTCTGATTCGATTATTATTGCTATGGTAGTGGCATTGTGGTTCATCTTGTCGTTCTTTATTCCATTCACAGTATATAAAAAAAATTGTGGTAGGGTATTTTTGTTCTATATATTTTATGTTAATTAATGGAGTTATCATGAATTTTTTTGTAGGGTGAATGGAATGAATTGGCATTAAGAAGAAAAGTAACCAGAAAAATGAAATTTTGAGGGGGTGGGGTTATGTGTATGTGTTTACAAACATTTCAAGTTATTGATTATTTTTGTTTTTTCTTAAAATATGATTGTTACAGGGTTATGAATTCTAGTGTAGGATTATTTTGAAAATATCATTTTATTAGATTAATACTTAAAATCAGTAAATTAATAGAATATGATAAATCCACATGATTTATACTTGATTTTATGTATTCGACTTAGGGGAATGGTTTTTCATCATAACGACCTAGGTTTTGTAGCTAGATTACCTTATTATATTGTATAATTTTTCTTTTATTTTTATTTAAAAACATAACATAGTGGATTCTATGTAGAGTTTTGTAAGATATTATATAATAATAATTACATACTTGAATTTGGTAATGTTTGAATAAGTCATTAGTGAAAATTTCATCTAATAAATAAATAAATAAAGCCAAGTTTCATCCTATTGAATTTACAATAGAAACTTGAACCTTGGTTATTGCCCTTATTCTATGCTTGTGGGTAGGATTTTTTTTATTAAATGTAGAACATATTGGCGCTTTAATTGGAGTTATAATGGTTTTTTTTGGTGTTTTCTTCATTGACCAATAGGTGTGGTCTTGTGTATTACTATTATATGTTCTGATGTTTTCTTTTGGTTTATAATGTACCTTTGATGATTTGAAAAACCATTATGACACCTATAAACATTGAAGGGTTTTCTCTAATGTCTTTGAGGGGTAGGATATAAATAGCTGACTACCCCCTCAGACACTCTCTCCATTCTATAGATTCATAATGTTATACAAGTATTGGGAGAAGGGAAATATGGTGTAGGTCATGCACAAGAGTGGGAGGGTAGGAGTTTGATGTCATACACAATAATGATAACCTACTTCCCGAAAGCATGATATAAGGTATCTGGTTGGTAATTAAAGATGTGATATGCTATTAGTGATATATTATTTGATAATGTTTTTTAAATCATTGCTGGATATAGAAGGGATGGGAGAAATGAAAGTCCTCACATTGGATGAGAGTGGAAAATCAGTGGAGAAGTTGTTATGGGGTTTATATGATTATATTATACTGATTATTACCGTATTTTAATTGGACATATTAATTGGTTGTGATCCTTGGTGAGGTTGTGGTACTCATTATCCTATATTAGTGATGGTTAGTTTTGTTTTTTGTTCATTGGGAAATTATTTTACTATTTCCATATTTTTCAGAGTGGATTTGGGTGTGATCCTACAAAAATATAAATTTTTTTCTCAATATATGTATTTATAAACTCTTTTTATGATGCCTATGATGGTTATTGTGATAGATTAGGATAGTAATATATTAAAATATTAGTTGTTTCAGTTTCATCCATAATTTTTTTGAATTTAACTATATTTAGGGACAGTTGTACTTATTTAATATTCATGGATATGCGGTATTTATTTTAAGGTATTTTGTTTTATTAATTTATATTCTGGTGTATTAGTGGGTTGTTTTATGTTGTGATCCTATGATATTGAGGATAATTACTCTATTTTTTGTTTTTTACCCTTATCGCTATTCTCTAATACGTGGTCTATAGTTATTGGGAGTCAATAGAAATAAATTTATTTACATATTCACATATAGGGGTACCGTTTGGGGTGGTGAATGTTATGATATAGTGGTATCAAAGGTTTGGGATGAGAGATGGGGTAGAGTATGGAGTTAGGAACATGTCAGAATTACATGGCTTGGTAAGGAATATATGGAAGAATAATATTATAGGTGATCCCAATATGGGATATCAATAATGATGTAAGAATTAAGGTCCCCTACCATCAGATGTAACTACCTTAATCTCACTTAATGTACTAGATGATGCTAAATTTATTACTGTGACGATATCAAGGATATGTATATGTATAATTATTTTTTGAGTTCTATTTTGAATTTGATGCTTATAAGAATGAATAAATGAATTAATTAATTAATCTAAATTTATTCTATACTGTCAAATGTAAGTGTTACTTTGTCGTTTCTTAATTAGAAGATATTTTACATTCTACATAATTACTGAGTTGGTAATGTTCATCAGGCTAACCCTATTGACCATTAAAATATAAATCTTTCTCAGGATGAAGAGAAGTGGAAATAGACATTTCTTATTTTTATTATTGATTAATATATAATTATTATGGTGGAATCATCGATCAAGAGATAATGTACTAGCCGATATATTGGTGGAATACTTTTTTGTAGGATTCATGACTGATCCATGTATTGTGTTCCCCTGGTAGTAATCTAGTATAAGGGAGAAACCCATTAGTGGTAGATATTGTATTTTGGGTAGCAGGAGGGAACTCATGTATTATGGGTCAACTTCTTTCAAGATTTCAAGGATGAGTTCTATTTGATGATTATGGATTCTATGAAGAATCATGAGATTATCTCTCTTCAACAAGGGATAATGAGTTCTCAGATGATGGGATAATGACTAATCATTTTGTTCAAACATTATTTATAATTTTACAAGATAATTTTCAATGAAAATGGTTTCCAGGATACAAAAATATTTATTTTAAAATCTATGTGTATTTTTATTAATATTATTATATTCCACAAGAAATTTTTCAGGTGTACTTTACAAATTATTTTCCATTTTTGATGAAATATTTTGATGTTACATAATCCATACAATGGATTTAATAAAATTATAATATATTTATTATAACTATGGATGGTTTATAAATATTTTGAAACAATATTTATGAAACTTAATAAATTTCTCAGATTTATATTCTAATTAAATGTTTTACGAATCCCATTTATTTTCGTGGGTTTTAATAATATTAATTTTTTATTAATCTCATCCCCTTTCATGGTTTTTAATACAATATATGTGTTGTAAAGCCCATTTTATTTCAATAGTTTTGATATTATAAGGCTTTATGATCTTGTGGTAAGATTATATGTGGATTTTATTATGTTACGTGGGATACATTATAATCATGTACAATTGATATATTATAAAACATATGGGTGGGAATTATATCTCCCTCAAATTTATTATATAATGATTAACACCAATATATTCTCAAAGTGTAAACCTAAGGTTTTCACAATCCAAAAATAAGGTATAATGGTTTTTAGACAAACCCGAAAAGTGGGTTCATGGAAGGTTATCCCAAGCCCATATAAGGTCATTGGATGGTTCGAGGAATACAAAAATGTTATGAAGGTCTTGGTACATCTCCTTGAGGTTATATTTTCTATACATATATGTATGGCACAAATCTATGAATTATAAATATTTTATTATACCATTACTCATGTTCATTTATTTATATATGATTTATATATTTTTAAATTCTATAATTTATTACATAAATCCAATTTATTATCTACTATATTCGGTGTATGGTTTTCAATTGTTATGATAATACTGTTATGCACATCTTATTGATATTTGATTATTGATATATCCCTTGTTTACCCTTACCAATCATCAAAGATCACCCTTTTTTATAATTTCTTCTCCAAGATATGTGAGATGATTTTTTGTATGTTACGTCTATGAAGGGTGCTCGATTGGAAAAATATAGTGGTAGAAGATATAGTTTACTCTGATCCAGTTTTCCAGAGTCGAATTTTCAAATTTCACTGACCAAAACGATTATAGAATTGATAATTATATTATGTAATTTATACTAATCTATTATCATATAATATCTATGTATAAAAATTATGGGCCCCAACAGTTTCTATTAGAATAATTATTAGATATACATTGGAATAAATGATCTTTAAACACTATTACAAACCATAGGGATAAATATATGTATGGGGTAACATTTATAGATTTGATAATTGCAATAGATAACCTTTGTTAAACCAATATAAACATATATTTAGAAGGTGTTACGACTCCAAAATCATATTAATAATATTTCTTTATTATTCGATCTCTCACTCTAGTTGTTGTAGTTTCATCACAAATATTTTTTTTATTGTTTTAGTCAATAGATGGAACATGGAGAAATCATGTAAAACTGAACATGATGGATAATTCAGTGATTATGAGAAACGAAAATGTTTAATGACTCGCGGGAAAATTATTTTGATTATTCCAAATCATCTACCAACATATATGCCTTACACTATAATCATTGAAGATTTTAAAAACATTTCAAATAATAGGAAATTGACTTTTATGGAAGATCCAGTGGTGATAGACATGGTGGTATGAAAGATAAATTTTATTTCTTTCTAGAGAGTAGAAATAAACACAATTAATAATATCTCTAATGGATGGGAATGTGTATTCTATGTGGAAATTATTAAAATAGAGAATCAAATTTCCAAGGAATTCAATGTATTATTTGTGGGGAACATGTGAATTATCCCCATCAATGCCCTAAACTAAGAGTAACTTTCATGAACAAATAAAGTCCTATGTTATACAAATAATTAAAGTGAATGGTTGGAATTGTTTGTGTAGTGGAAATAATTTTGTGATGTTATTCTTGTTAATGGTGTCATGAAACATCTATGGAGTTCCCACCAATAATTTTTTCATATGGATATTGAAGTCAAAATGTATAGTTAGAAGAAAAGATTATGATTATTTTTATGGATAATTAAAATTTTTAGATAAGGTGGATATGATAATAAAATATAAATTTTTTAATCCACCAATAAAATAGTTCTAAAAATCATAATACGACAAATAATTTTCTTAATCAGAGTCACTAGTAGGCTCCCATTCATATTGAGATTTATCCTTATTGATAATCTTTAGATGGTATATTTCAACCTTCATGGTCATCTTAGAATATGATTTGGTATACATGTTCCTAGGAAGGTTAGAATAATTGTTTCATAGTTTCCGCTTTGAGGGAACATAGGTAAAGCCCTCACCATCATTCATCTTTTCCTTGCCACTAAAGTCTAATTACTTAAAAGATGAAAACCCACCAATACCTGAATCATTAATAGGGATACCATTACCCATTTCATCCTCAAAAATTATCCCCCATTTCATAGATAATTCTGAATTCTAAAAGAGATTATATATTTTTGTTGGTGACAATCAACATGATGTTGTACATAAATCCTATTAGAGACATCAACATGAGGGTGATCACCGATCATCAATTCTAATGATCGTGCAGGGGTTTACCTAGCTGAAGTAACATCTTTAACCAAATCAACCCAAGGGTCAGATGGGCCAATTCGATCTCCTTTAATAGACACAATCACCAGAAAACGTGTTCCCTGTTTCATAGATAACTATGAGTTAGATTTCCCAGAATGAATCACATCAGCCACAATGCGAGTTGGCTCCATGAGTGCATAACCATCATGAAAAGTGGGCTTTGACAAATCTGTAACATTCTTCATTTACTTCATTCGATATAAATTTAATGCATTACCTATAACCCCACATTCCTTAAATGAAACATGCTTCTAACACATCTCCATATCATGTGTCACATTCAAACAATAATTGAATAAAAGATGTTATTTATACTCATCATTAATTTGAATGTTGTCACAAGGTAGAGATTATTTCATCCTTCACGAACATCTTGACAATTTGACCAAACCGGAAATCCTCAGTCTCCTTGTCTAATCAAATAATAGTCTCAATGGTTGTGGAAATATCATACAAAATCCTTAGATTCTAAAAGACAAAATAGAGACCATGAAGATGAACCCAAAGCTTATAAAATGAATTTCTTACATTCAAAAAATAAATGTCTAAAGACAATTAATCTATGTAAATCCAACTGGTTTACAACATCATAGTCACAAATCTCCATGCATAAAGCTTTATACCATCTGAAGGAAATAAGAAATGAAAAAATGTAACGTTGAGAGAATCATTTTCATTGAGATAAAACCCATAATATTTAGGATCTGTGAATCAAAACATCAATTATCCACAGTTTTTCACCTTTAGGAAAACCAATTTGTGAAATCCAAGTTTTTTTCCCAATATCCATATTCTCAGCGAGGGCTGTAGATGTAGTATCAACATGAGCAACTGAAGCCTTAAGAAGGAATCTACAAAGGCACACATCGTTTAACATACCCAGAGAACCAACATCATTCAGCATCAGCCATGGATTAGTAATCATTAAATCAGAAACATAGGATTGAGATGTCCGATCATTACAACCAGTTGGACCCACCATAACTTCTCATAGCGACACACTCTCTTTCAGACCGGATGACAACTGTGAATCACCATGATTTGAAATAACATCATCAGTGGACCATAAAAATAGGTCCTCAGATCTCTCAAAGAGATCTAGAATCGAACATTGCAGTGCATCATCATATCGATCTGGCAGACCTAAAGAAAAATATGGACATGCAAGTACATTATTACACAACGCATCATTAGGGTTGCAGTTATTCATGAATCACAATGGGTCATGTAGTGCATGATCAGATCTCTTTTGAAGAGATGAATCTAAATGAAGACATGTTGGTTCATAGGTGTTCAGGGAATCCGTACAATTTCAGTAAGAAGCCAGACACAATGCTTCACTAACCAACAAAACTGCCGAATCTACACAACTGGGATGCATGATATTAAAACCAAGGTAGTGAGGGATGGTAATGTCCAAAACCTAGAGTCCATCATCCTTTTGCATTTCAATTTTTATGTTGAATTTTATTGATAACAAAGAAAAATAATTTATGTGTAAGGTATTATTTTAATGAATCACATGATTTAGAGACATATAACCCCTAATAAGTTGTTCGATATAACGATAAAAATAAAGAGTATTTGGATGATAATTATATATTTGTTCATAATTTTAATGCCATATATATACCTCTTTATTTTTTGGGTGATGTGAGTTCAACATGATTAATGATATTTGGGGAGACATATACGAGAATAAAAGTCTTTGGTTTAGGGTATGTGTTTATCAAAATGTTATATGGGAAATAATTCTATCATATTTTATAGAAATTCGTTTAATGTTATTGATATAACTATTGGTAAAAATGATTTTTTAGGATGAGTTATTATTTTATTATTAGGATAAAAGAGTTAGTAAATTTAGAAAATTTATCCAACAAAAAACCTTAGATGTTTATAAAAAGTTATTTGATGAGTACTGTCATTTTTTAGGGATGTTATTTATATTATTGGGAATCTTATATTTTATAATAATAACTAATAGTATGCCTTTTGACTACCCATCACATTTGGTAAGGACACATGGCTTGAACCCCCAACTACAGGGAAATAATTGTATGAAACATACCAATAGCCTGCATGATTTCTTTGTCATTATTGAATTGGTTTAGTAAAAAAAATTGAGAGATAAATAATATGTTTTTTTGAAGAATAATCATGGATCAATTTAAAAAAAATCAAGATTTTTTAAGTATTTAATGGCATCCAAGTATACACATAATTGGGTTAAAGTATATATAGCCTTTTATATTTATATACATGATTATGTAGAAAAATTATACTCATTTTTTAGAAATGAAATATGAAGGGTAAGAAATAACCTTTGTGGAGAAAAGACATATTTAAAATTTTGTTTATTGGTAATATATGTGATATATAGAATATTGATAAATTTAATAGTGATTATAATTGTCAGTGTATGTTGTCAAGGTAACCATATGTTTGAAATCTGACATTATGAATTGAATTATATTGTATATGGAAAAATATCAAAAATAATTTTTGGGTTTTGAATATGGTTAGTGACATTTTTGAGGAGTCGTAAGGATAACTACTAATGGAATCGATTTAATAAAACATTTAATTTTTAATGTTGAGGTTAAATTATCATCTAATCTACTAGATCATCTACATCATCCATTTTGGTACATAGAGGCTGAAGGAATGACTAATTCATCTTTTCATTCATTAAATTTTATTTATTACTAAAAAAATCATCTCCAATATCAATCTCCAAGCATAAGAGATGAATTGGAAATTGTTTGAATCACAACCAAAATATGATATTATTATTATGAAATTGTAATTAGTCAAGTAATTTTATTTGCTCAATTGATTTATTTGGATAGTATAAAAATACATAAAATTTAATAAATGGACATTGAAATAAAAACATTATCTATTTACTATTCTTACTGATAAATCCATATTCTTTTACACATATCATATTAATGGTTCTGGGATTGTTAACTTTATCTGGACCATGTTCAAAGTCAATCTCTATTAGTCCTTATGAGGTATGTTTTTCTTTTATATCTATGTCTTAACATCCCATAGATAATATATAGTTTTCTAACATTGTTTTTTCTAGAGGACTATCATATTTTTCATTCTCACATATGAGGATGAAGATTCATTAATAGATTTTTTTATGATTTCTTATAAAATGTAATTTTAAATTACTAATACATTGATTACTAAGAGAAAGATAAAATTGTGAGTATGAAATGTATTAAATGGGGGGATAATGTAACACCTTAATATTTTAGAAACTATTTCGTTTTAAATAATATTATTTCTTTAATAGATTGTATTAAATACAATAACCTGTTTAAATGAACCATGATACAACATTATAATATTATAATGGTATAGTAATAACAAAGTTTTTAATTTGGAATGTTTGATTATGATTAACTATTTTAATAAATATATATAATTTTACAAATAAATATAAATCTATTGATATATTCGGTGTAAATAATCAATATTTTTTTATGAATATTATTTTTATGATTCATAAATACATTCCCTTAAAAACAATTTTTAGTTATTTGAATGAGAAAATATTATAATTATTCTCATGACCTTATATAAATTTTATTTTATAAAAATAATATATATTTTTGAAATTATCAAATAAAACATAACATATATTTAATTATTTGGTTATTTTAGAAAAGAATAATTTTTCAAGTGAAAAGTTAAAATGAAATTTTTTCGTGGGAACTGAATTTTATTTTGAAGTATTTATAATGTCAAAGTTTGTTTGGGATTAGTTTTTCAATATCATTTGTTATTTTTTATTTAAAATTTTTTAATTATGGTTTTTAAATGAATTTTTTACTTTTATTTTGTATAAAATCATTTTAAATTTAGAAAGGAAAATTTTTCTGAAAGATTTTTTTTCGTTGTGTATTATTGTTATAGTATTCCATTAAATTCTTGAAATCAAATTTTATAAAATTTTATAAATATATTCCATATTTGGAATCAAGAGATCAGAATTTAGTAAATGTGTACATTATATTTTTTGACAATATTAATAGTAAACTTAGTCGGGATTGATACCACAGTAAAATGTAAAACATGCAATTAAATTAGAATAAAAGATGTTATGGATTATAATATAATAATAAAACTTATATTAATCAATTTTGATGATTCAATTACATCTTTAATCATCTATTATTTGTTAATATGAATTTTTTTAGCCATTAGGATGTGATTACGAACATTATAGTATTTTTTCCCTAGAAAACTCAAACATGTCACATTTAAATTTTTAATAACTATAATATTTTTAGTTTGGGTTTATATATAGGATGTGTTTAACTATGAATATTATTTTTAAATATAAATGATTTATCTTCATCATGGTAATTAATTTTGAAATTTTAGTGAATGAATAAGTATCATAAATGAAAACACATCACGAAAGCAGCAATTATTCAATTAATGGAATAATCAAAAAAATTATATTAAAAATATTAAAATCAATATAATTTTAGATATATAATGAGATAAAATAATTTTATATATTAACAAAAAAATTTGGGGATGTTCTAAAGTGGTTTTTTAAAATGAAATGTGTAACCTATTTTTTATTAAATAAAATGTAATGAATAATTCAAAAAATTAATAAAAAAAATAATATAGGAAATTAATATTTTATTAAATTATTTAATAAAATCATAAAATCATAAAATAATACATGCTAGTAATGATATACTCTAAAATTTAATAAATTTGGAGATTTATGGTCCAATTGACATGTTAAAATAACAAAATAGACCATAAGAATTTAAATTTTTTTCCTCATATTTAAAATTAAATTGGTTAACTAAGCATTAATCAAAATATTACGGTTCAAAATGAAAAAAAACATGTCTCCATTTAATTGGTTGATGTTTTTACAAACATATACTACATTTTATTTGAAAAAATGGCCAATTTTAATCATTTAACCGTGAAACAATTCATTATAAATTAATATTTTTTACATTCTAAAAGTTCCCCTCACCTCAATTATAAAATGGACCTCATCCCCCTATTATTATAACTACATTGAACCATATATCTCAAAAAAAACACTACCCACTTGTCTTATTAAAACCATTATGCATTTTCTTGTTGTATTAGTATTTTCAAAATATCAGCGCGAGGTTACATAATGATATATCTATAGGATGCCTCCAGATGAAGAGGAAAAAAAGTTCTTTTGTAGCAAGGTATACTAATGGTAAATGCGACATCCCACACAACACCCATTGTCTTGGGAAGAGGAAGAAGTGATGCCAAGACTTAGGTGACATCCCCCAGATACCAAAGAATCATAATAAATTCCATGGGCTTTATAAATAGTTGGGGGATGATTTTCCCTTTGAAAATAAAATAACCTAACCAAGAATAAAATAACCCAACAATAAATATATAATTTAAGAAATAAATATTAAAAAAGTCAATGAAATTAAAACTAAAAATGTTAACAAACTACATGAAATTTCAATATTAAAATATGAAGAATAAGAAAAATCCATGAATAATCAAAGATTCATAATAAATAAATGTAGAGACCCAAATCATGACGTACATGGACATTACATTACATTTGAGGAATACTTAATACATAACAAAAACATACACACAAGGACCGTAATAGTTTAGTGTCTTTGGAAACTCAGAATGTAATCTTCTAATCGTGGTGAATGATCTTCAACATCTCCCATAATGATATTCCCCTTTTGTTTTCTTACCTAAAACCTTTCTTTATATCCTGGGGAAAAGAAAAAATATAAAGGTTGAGCTCAAATTCTCATTAAGGGTAAACATGGATAAAATAAAACAAATCATAAACATTTGAACTTTAAAAAAGGAACATAATGTTTAAACAAAAAAAATCTTGAGCAATGATATCAAACATGGAAGAACATAAGGCATAGGTCATAAAGAAACATTAATCATGATAAAATAGAATGGGAATAAAACATGTGATTGTGGAAACCATTAATCCCGTGATATGATTTCCATAGTAGCCAAGGCATAGCTGCCAAGACCATCTTAGTAGACAAAGTCCCCTTATGAATCGAGTTCACCCCTTGTTCCAGTCCTGTATTACTGAACCGGATTAACTTACCATTCCAGCCATGTCTATATCATGAGATATAGATCTTTACCCAATGCATTGGAAGGGGATATAGGTCCCACCCATCTCATGTTGAAATCATTCTTACTTGTGCCACAAAATAAACATAAAACATTCACCATAACCCAAAGAATAAAATGGATTTCATAAAAATCATCCCATCATTTCATAATCCATATAAAAAAATGGAAATTTCATCATAAGAAAAGTGAAACCATGTAAATAATAGAGACATTAAAATTCAATCATACACATATGAAATAATTTCATCTCAGATGGAAAATGGTTTTGATAAAACATTTGAAATGATTTTTTTGATGAAAATATCCTTTCTTCTTCAAAATCAATTTATTTTCCCAAAACGTCATTCAATTTTAAAAGAAAAGGATTTTATTTGAAAATAGTCATGAAATATTTTGGACTAAGCTTCACGAAAATAAGGCTTTATAATCCCATAAAAATACATTCATGCCATATAAGTTAAAAAAACATTCTTCTCGTACTTTTGCCGGAAAAGTCAAAAAAGTACATCATAACATAAAAAAAAAGAAAGATTCCTTACATACCATGTAGTAAAAGACAAAAATTGGTAAAAAAGACTTTAAACATACATGAAAACCCTTTTATAAAACATGGACATGGATGATATAAATAACCACAGTAAATACTTACGAATAAGGAATCTCGGATAAAAATGAGATTTGAAAAAGTATCCCTTACCTTAGGCCCGATATGCTTCATACGTATCCGAAACTCATATATAATGGTTTAAATAATTTCATTGAATTATTACAGAATCATATTAATTTTTATGATATCATATATGTTTCACTTATGGCTTATATTACCCGTCCTTTTGTAAATTCCATGATAAAGCAGCATTTTGGATAAAATCATTTCATTTATCATATGTGTTTCGACTTGTCGTTCTTGACATTATTACTTATATCATGATTTACATAATTCCAGTATTTAAAACTTTATTTATATATAATATATTTTCATCATATACATTTTTATATTATAGATCGATAAAATGAATGAAATACACCCTTCATTGAGATGGTAGGTCGTACGTACGCATGAACGTTGTTTTCGTTTCCTTACTGAATTGAATGAAACTAAATAGATGACATACATATATATATACATAAATAAAGTGGCATTATTATTTCATATATTTCATTATTATTCATTATATAAACTATATGATCATTCATGTATGGTTAACATGGAGAATGAATCTCATCACGTCGTGGAGACGGTAGTCCGTACGTACGCACGAGCGATGATATCATTGCCATAATTATTGAATAAAATTGGTGTGGATGGTATAATATATTAGAATCGGTATTCCATTATAATAACCATATATAGTTATTCTTTACACCATTATACCCATCCATGTATGGTGTTGGTAGAAAAATAGATTTCACCACAGCGTGGAGACGGTATTCCCTACGTACACATGCGTGGTGATTTCATTTTCTGTAGGATGGATAGATAGTGAAATAGGGTAGTTTCATACTTATAATAACATATCAGTATATGATTTATTCTGATGTTATTACTTCATAATGAAAAAACTAAATAATAAAAAGTGGAAGAATAAATAAAGTTGAAAGAATCAGTAACATACATAACCTCTTCTTTGACGTGATTCTTTGAGACCTCCTTTTCGGGAACTAAAATTGGTCTTTGAAGAAGACCAGGACCTCTAGGATTCTTCTAGGTAAGTGGAGAGGAGAAACTGGTAGGGTTTGTCCGAGATTTAAGGCTCAATGTGGTGTGAGGAAGAGAGGGAGGAGGTGCCCTTTTATAAAAGAGGAGCGGGGCACCTTTGGAAAAACTAAAAATAATTTTTTATTATAAAGCCATATTCAGTCTTAAATAGCTCCAAATTGATTTATATAAAAGCTAAGGTAGTTATGGGTCTAAATCCTCTAATATAATAGAATTTGGACAAGTTTAGTTTACTATTTTAACCTTATCATTTAGATTTAACTTTAAGTTAGATAATTTTACTTTTTCCTTGTCTTTTTCTGTTCTTACACTATATGGTTAATAAACATACAATAACAAGCCAAACGAACCCCAAATTGTTTATTATTAATATATATAACCTTATATAAGTCGTTTGGGCGAACCTTAGATTTTTAGGAATAAAATAACAATTAATAATATAATATTTGTTTTAAAAACTATTTTATGTCAATTTTGACACTATTTGGTAATTGATTTTTGTGAAAAACATAACAGAATGATTAGTTCAAAAAACGTTAACTAAATCAATAATAACATGTCATTTGAACCTATAAAATTAGTGTAATTTATAAAAAGTCTCAAATTACATTTATTTGTGTATTTATAACATCAATTATGTCAATATTTCATTAATTAGTTAATTACTACATCATCATTGTGTCAACAATAAATTAAATTATTTAATGTCTAAAAATTATAAATAAAATACCATTATGTCGGAAATCGTTTTATCTTTCTAATAAATATTTATAGTCGAATATATCTTATGTATAACCCTATATTAAAATTGATTTACTTATTAAACATTGATTTTATCTATTTTAACCCTTCTTTAAATAAATTAATATTAAATGTTCTAATCTAATCCAAGTGGGCCCATATGGTCATATTTTATTCCTATGGTTGTTTTTTTTTCTTATCCAATATAATTAGGACATGTGTTAGGGTAACAATAATATCATTTTACCCTTAATTACCTTATTTACTTTTAACCGTGGTAAATAAAAGTAAAAAGTTACTATTCACCAAAAATTATTTTCATCTCATTGAACTACATTTTACTTACTGAAATCAACCGAGTCACTCGGATTTTTGAAATTCCATTCACAAATGTGGTAAAATTATGTTTTATGTATATTTTCAAATTCTCCTAGAAGGTGTGTAAAAGACGGTCAAAAGTTCAATAAAATTTTTATATATCTAAAATTATTATAAAATGAATCATATGAATTAAATTGAACATATATAGGTATTATGTGTCAATTTTGACATAAAAAATTAAAATAAAATAAATAATTATTTAAATTAAAAGTCGGTTTTAATATAGTAACCCAGTGTTTTCACTATTCATCAAAAATTGAAAGTTTTCAGAAAAATACCAAAATTTCATCCTAGGCTAATTTCGATATTCCGAATTCAAAAATGAAGTCCATTTTGAAAGATGAAATTTAAAAAATTTCAAAAAGTGGTTATTACTATTCATAACGGTTAGTTTTTATAATATTTTAATAGTACATCATTGTTTAGTGAAACTCGATATTGCGTACAACACACGCTATCGAGGAAGGTCTTGATTGCGTGTAATGAAGCCATGTTAGGGTTGCCTGTTGTGAAAGACTCCTTTGTTATAACATACAACACAAGACATCAATAAAATTAAAAAGAATATTTTTCATAAAATCTCGGGGTGTTACATTCTACCACCCTCAAAATGAATTTCGCCCTCGAAATTCATCGAGGTTATAAATGATTTACTACTCAAAAGTTTCTTTAATAGAAACCCACATCATATAAAGGAATAGAAAAATCAATCTTTAAAAACAAATGTACAAAGCATAACGCTTACCCTAATTAACTAATCACTGGTTTTCCACATAAGAGAACATAGTTGAAAATATGGATATGGAAGAGAAACCTAACCAGCATGTTCTGATGGAGAGTGGTTGAGAACATGGGTATGAAAAATCCAATAATCACAAAGCTATAGATTTGTGATGATCTAAGGTACCATCTGATTCATCGGATACAAGGGAACTAGGACACCATTTCTGGTTTTCATGATCATTTCCCTAAAGTTGATGAATTAAAAGAAATACTTACATGATTTTGGTACAATCGCACTGTTGTTCGTGAATTGAACAATTTCCACTTCATACCTTAAATAAATTAAGTTGAATTTTCTATTTGTGATGTGTTATCAGATCATGTGATAGAATGATGGTCCATTCCATCTATTTGAAACAAAAGGTTATAATAAGTTATAAGTCCATCTTACAGTTAGATTAATTGTATATGGTTCCAAAAATGAACTTATACTTCATATATCATACCGCTTAATAAAATAAAACTAGGATATATCACTATCTCATAAGAATGCTTCCTAATAATTTTCCGCTATATTCTGACAGTGTAACCTGTAGGTTCCTTGAACTCATCAAATGGAATGATAATATTGAATTCATTTAGGTATCATATATCTAATGTGTTCATGTCTGTATTTCATCTTCGATTTTATTGATTTTAGATAAAAATACAATTAACATTAATAAAATATAATGTTTTTTGAAATATGAAATACATACTAGTAATGATAACTCACCAATATCTCCTCGATGAAGATGTGAAAAACATATCCATCTTTAGAGATGAATCAGGTAGTGGTATACCAGTGGAATCAAATTAAATGGCATGCTCAATAGCAGTATCGGGTAATATAGTATCAGTAGGATCCACAAAAGATGACCGAAGTGGTGGCATGCTAGGATATGGAGATCATTATAATCCGGAATTTTTTTATCTAGACAATCCATCATTTTAAATTTTCACGGTATAATATATATATATAATGAAAAACAATAATTATTTTACAATAAAAAGAGATAGAAAAACAAAACATTTTATATAAGTAAAAAATTTGTATCAAAGCGATATTGTTATATAATTTTATTACCAAATTTTACATTTATTTATATTCATTATTATTTTCATCATTGTTATCAACATTCATTATGATTAGACTTTCATTTTCATGCTCCCTAGAATTTTCTAATATCTGGATTTTTTATTGAAAAATTGACCTATATTTTGTGGTTGGTAAGGTTAATTATAAAGAAGAACCAATTGATCTTCATCGCTAATATCATATATGGTTCCCTATATTAATTGTACAGAAACACTCCAAACAACATGTATATCATCATCCACATAGTGAACCATATTTTTTTGGGAATCCAATTTAAATGGATCATTCTCTATACACTCACTGGTATCCATAATGTGAGAGTATTTTAATGAATTTAAATTTAATGAATCTTTCATTTTACACCCATAAATTTGAAAGCAATAGTATTAGAAAAAGAAAACTAAAAACTGGACATCATATTTAAATTCAATTATATCAATCATCTTCCCAAAGTACCCCACCACTAAAAATGTAAATACACATATATTTTTATTTTCATGTCCTCTTTATAATAAACTGTATAAAACATGATTCTTTATGACATCGACACATTTTCTGATCTTACCTAGGAACTGTAAAGATTACGTGGTGTTTTGTGATGCATCATTCACTGGTTTTAGATGCGTGAGGATACAAGATGACTATGTGGTAGCTTAAAGATCTCATTATCTCAAAACACATTAGATGAACAACCCCACTCTTGATTAAGATGTTGCTGGTATGATTCATGTGGTTAATTGTTGGAGGAACTATATCTTTAGGGATAAGTTCATGGTTTTCTCTGATCATAATTGTCTAAGATATATATTTTCATAAGAATACAAAAAATCAGTCAAAGATTATGGGTAGAATATGTTCATACGGTTGACATCGACATCTACTACTCATGGGGGAATGTGAATGATGTTGCATAAGCTCTTTGTGAGAATGTATCATCATAGGGTGTTATAGGCTCGATGAAAGAGTGGAATATTATGGGGATTTTTTCTTAGTTTCACTTGGATGCATAGGAAGATGTTTCAGGGATTATTTTGACCATTATTCAGTTGTCTTCATCTCACTTGGATAATATCATATAAAGTCAACAACTAGATGATGAGTTTCTATATATTTGAAAAAATTATTATGGTGGGAAGACAGTTCATGGTTGGTCTCTTTATTCGGATTTTATTATTCACTTTTAATGAATGTTATCATCCCAACACATAGGAGAAGTTCATTATTGTTTGATGGTCATTTCTCTTCATGGGACATTAATGTAGGCACTATAATGATGTATTATTTCATGAGAAGATGGTTCTGGTGGAAGGGTATGAAGCACAATATCATAGATTATGTGTCCCGCTGATACACATGCTAACAGATAATGATAGGGAATTTAAAACCTTATGGTATTCTTCAACCTCATCCAATGCTGGGTAGGAAGATGCGTGATGTATCCATTGAATTTGTTTATGGGTTTCCACGTATGGCTAAAGGATAAAATACTCTCTGGGTGGTTTTTGATTGGATGATGAAATATTCTCACAAATTTCCATTATAATACAAAACTAATGATTATGATCTATTTATGTTGTATGTGAAGTGGAACGTTATGTTACATGGGTGTTTTTATGCTGTTTTTTGATAATGATCATAGGTTTACCTCAATGTTTAGGAAGAGTCTTAAAAGGAAATGGGGGATCATGTCCAGTTTATCACAGCTTTCCATCCACATAAATTTGGCCATATGGAGAATGTATCATAGATCCTAGAGGATATTATTCGTGCCTAATTCTAGGATTTCATTGGATTATGGGATAGACATCAAGTACTATTTGAATATGTCTACAATAGAAATTAATTATTGTTGATTTTAAATGCTCCTTTCAAATTTCATTATGATCACCCCTATAGATAACCTCCATGCTTGGAAGAGGTGAAAGATGTAGAATTGGATGGAACCAGTCCGGCTCAATAGACATCGATAATGATTAAGGAGGTGTAGTGACAACTTGTTACAACCCAATGATGACAGAAATTGTATACAGATCAGTTTTATCATCCACTGGATTTTTATGTTGGTGAATGGGTTTTCATGAAAGGATATACTTATTTGGTTCATTGTCGACTTGAGAAAATGGGAAAGTTGGCTCTGAGATATTTTGGACCATTATATATCACTGAAAGGATTGGGAATGTTTCTTATCAGCAATTATTTTCGATTAAGTTGTTGGAAATTCATGATGATTTCCAAATTTCATAGCCTACGATGTATTACCCTGACACGGATCATGTTTTATGTTGGGAAAAAAATTATTTTTAGCCAGATGCCTATGTTCTAGAGAAAACAGTTAATATCATCGAATATCAGATGAATTTCTTGTGTGTGAAGTCCATTACATTTTTCAGATTTCTATTGAAAAAAAAGATTAGATTCTCATGATACATTGGAACATGGGTCATTGATGAGGGAGCAATGGCATCATTCATTTTGAGAGGGTACATCATCCACATGACTTCCTAGGTATGGAAAATATTTATGGTGTAGAGTTTGTAACAACCTGTTTCTTAGATCGAGTTATTTTTAGACCTTTTCTATGACCATTTTTTATTAATGATCCCTATAAATAGATTTTAGGGGTTTACTACGGGGTTCAGGTCTTGTACTTGATGTATACGCCATATACCTGAAGTGTACACCATGTACATGGTGATGGAATCATGTCATGGTGTGGGGGACAAGTCGTGATATGGTATACATCATGTACCTATGGTACACATTTTGTAGGGGTAAAATAGAATATTTTTAACCCAAGGTGATTGGATTTTCAGCATAACTTATCCAACATGGACTACATGTCTTGACCAAGAGTTACCCGTCCTAATTCCGCAGGCACCCAAGTTAATTTCATGCGTTTAGTAGTTTCTCCCTTCTACTATTTCCATATCTCTTGGCTCTCTGACCAGAGATCCGCCATTGAGATTTTTAGATGTGAATCGCCTTTCAGATTGATCTAATTAGCTAATTTTCTCCACTGTTTTTAGGGTGCGTCCCTCTAGGTTACAATTTTCTCTGATTCTTCCTTTCAATTATTCATGATAGGACCCTGGCCTTGAATTATCGGATCCACCAATCCATGTTGTATGTTTTTTATTGTTTTATTCCTGATCTATTGTGAGATCTTGTTCTGGGGGCCTTTTTCATTCATTGGTTGTGGTACAATGGTTGTTCTTCTTAATGGTATGTGTTTTCCTCTCTTCCACAGAAATTTTATGTTTAGGTTTGAACCAATCATGTCGTGGATTTGATTCAAGGGTCTCCATTGATGTTGTTAGGTTTTGTCCTTGGTTTTGTATTTCATTGCTGGTGTGTAAGACCCGAACTTTAAGGTAGGTGGTTCTGTCTCTAGAATATGATAATAAACATTATTGTATTTCAATGAAAATTGATTTATGAAATGATTTATAAAATTTTAATGATTTTTGTGTTTGTGGAAAAAGTTTTGTAAGAAATTCATTTTCCCAAGACCATGATAAAAGATTTATAAATTGTTTTAAATGGATTTTCAAGACATTGAAATGGGTTTGTCTAAAATAGAACATGGGGTACCTTGGGTACTTAGGTGGAAGGTTTAGCATGAGGCCATTATTCATTTTGTTGTGATTAACATGGGGTTTTGTATTTGGCATTCTGTTGTTTCCTAGGTCTATTGTTATGGAGTACTGATTTTGAAGTTTTGTGTGGATTACTGATGTGGTATTCCTCTTCTTCCTAGGAACATTGTTATAGGGGTAGTTTTGTGCATTTGATTATTTTTGAATGAGTGTTCTGCTGCCTAGACCTATGGTATTTGATATTGTTGTGATACAAGTGCTTTTGGTTTATTGGGGATCGATTTCTGAGTTTGCCTAGTTATGCATGTTGATGCTTTAGGAAATATATATGGAAATATGCTTTGGAAATGATACACATTCTTTTTTCTAGAACTCTGAAAATTGAATGTTTTCCATTTTTTCTATAAAACTGATTTACTACTTATCGTGCCATGCTTAATTTATAAATTTTAAATGAGGATTTTTTTTGCAGAGACATTTTATGGAACACCAAGGATTTATCATACTATGCATGTTATATAACATGGTAGACCATGAATTGGTGGTGCGCAAACCATTATTTGTACTCAAGTGGAGGGAAAGTCAAGGCACTACAGTGTGGAGACAAGGATCGTGTTAGCTCAGATGGGTTTGTTATGGTGAGATGGTTGGATTTTATCCATTCCATCATTTATGTGGCTATTAGTTTTGAGTAAATTGTATTTAGACTTGTCTTTTACTGTTTTATCGACAAATATAGTTATTTTCTATTCACTGTTTTCTTATAGTAATTCAATTTAAATTTCATTAGTCTTCTATGGTTTATTTCATTAATTATATATATGATGTATGTTCATTCTTGTTGGGAGAAATTGTTCCCTATGTTTTTTCGTTCATTTCCTCGGTCCTTGTTTCTTGCCTGTGGGGATCAGTAATTCCCTTCATGTACATAATGTATCTGGTCAAGTGTTGGGTTTGAGGGTATCCTGGGTCATTTTGTTACACTACCACATGATTTTTTTGGTATTTCATCACCATTGGAGACATTTGTATTTTTTTATAATCATGAGAATGTGATATTTACTATATTGTATTTTAGTATATTTCATTTATAGTGTGGTGGATTGGTTTGGAGTTTTATGTCTTAATAGGGGGATATTTCGGGTTTGGTCTCCCCACTGATGGTTTTATACCATTGACAATGTTTGATATCCTGAGGCTCACTAGAATCAGAACACAAGGGTTACTCCTACTCATCATTTCCATCCATGGAGGGCACAATTGAAGGGTGTGTGATAGAAAATGAAATCCACATAATATTATATAAATAGTATTATCAAATTACATATAATGTTGATCTACATCCCCAACCCTATTTTTTTAGTTGAATCAAACCATTTATATTTAGTTATATTATTTTAAGATGTTTTTATTAATCATATAAAGTCTCAACATTATTTATGGAGTCATATAAGTAATATTATAGTGATTAAAAAGTAATATAAATAATAATAATGTCCTAATGATATAATTTGACCAATAAGGAAACACATTTATGAAATATTATCAAAAATTATAAAATAATTATTTTAATGTAAAAATTAAACCAATTAAAATTGAAAAATAGAGGGTGAAAATTTGATAAAATCACAATTATAAATCATATTTTCCAAACATTATTAAATTATTTATGTATGTTTAGAAGAATTTTTTTTCATATTATATTTTTAAAATTCGAAAAAATTCATATGAATAAATATTTAATAAATTGACATTACGATATTCATGTGATTTAATGCCCATATCTTCACAGATAGGGTCAATATAGAACACCCCAATTAAAAATTGAAAGAAAATAAAACATTTAATCTCTCATTGGTCAATGAGGAATCCTTAATTGAACACACACACATAAATATTTACATAGGGTGAATCATTGCATGTATTTATCCTCCATTTATTTTATGATACATAATTAGAAATTTATTAATTATTGAGATTATTTATCTACTGCGATTAGATTTAATTAGGATATGAGTGTTAGAAAAACAATTTTGAGAGGCACAATCATATACAACATTCATATGTTAAAATTAATTGTCATATCATTAGAAAATCATTAAAAAATATTGTAACATAATATCTACTAGAAATGTCATTTGAATATAAATTAGTAGAGGATATTTCTAAAATCATTAAACATTATGTATAATTACATAATATTTTGTTAGAAAAATATATATATATATATATATGATTATGTCATATATCATGGATTATATTTTATGAATTAAATTTCCTCTCATTAAAACTATTACTTTTCAACAAATCTTTACATTGAAATATAATTAATCATTCTTAATTAGTCTTCCTTGAAATAACATATTATATAATTTATATGAAAAAAGAAGACACTAAAATAATCTATATAAATCTAGTAATACATCATTCATTTCAAAGTAGAATATCAATAATAAAATATAAGTAATAAACATTAAATAAATGATTATTCATTGTTAATATAATAATAACCATCCACACCATTCTAATATTTTAGATTTTGTTATTATAATTTAAAAAAGACAATTATATTGTATGTTTTAAGAAAAATTTATCTATTATTGTATAATTTTTCTAAAATAATATAATTGAGAAAGTATTTATTGGAAAATGGGATGTCTTTTGTTATCCATAAATTCATTCATATAAAACCAAAATATATCACCTACATCAGGTCAAATAGATGTTGTTTATTTCATCAACATAACAATTAATATAATTTGTTCCCTAAATTGTTTATACATTAAATACCACCCCTAAATATAAAAATCTATTCTATAATATGAAAGTTATGTATTTGTGATGCATGATATCTCATTGAGATGCATGATGTGTAAAAAATTAATTTTAATACTATTTCAATTAGATGAAATATAATCTGATCCAAACCTCATTAACATGGTACATTTAGTTACAACTACTAATAAATTGATAATTTTGTGCATAAAATTTCATTAAAATAAATATTGTTATAAAACAAAACATTAAATATTAATCAATATATCACATGAATAGCCTATTTCTAAACATTATTCAATTCAATTTCTCCATATTTTTTCATAGAAAATAATTTACATGTAAAACATATATTTAAAATTAAATTTTTTTCTTTTACATTATGAAATCCAGTTCATCCAAAAATAAACGTTAGAGTAAAATATAATCATGTTTAATTTATATAGGTGAATAAACCTATCATACGAACCTTATAAAAATGTTGGAACAAAATTTAAATAATCATCCAACTTCTTTATACAGTATGACATTAAATCAAAAATAAATCTCTATTTATTATTTACTGAGAAATTAATTATACATGATTCAAAAATTTATATTTAAAAAACATTAAAAATTTCCATTAAATGACTGTAATTATGAATAAAACCATTGATATAGTTATAGTATCAAAACAGAAACTATTGACACCAATTTCACAACTCATAAATGTTATGAAAACAATAAGACCATAACAAACTGCTCATATTTAGTAGTGAGATTTTGAGTTGGTATTTGTTATCTTACATGATGAAACATGGTGTGTGAAATAATAATGAATGAAATAAATTATTAATTTTATTTATATAGAAAATTTCTTATATCTGACTACTTATACAAATATTTTTACCCATACCATAATTTAACCAATATCATTTATTCATCATATCATTTATTTAACTGTAATATCCAATAAAATATATTATAACAAATTTTAATACAAATATAATTAAAATAGTTCAAAATAATTCATATTCAAAAAATAACATTGACACACATTATTCTCAAAACATCCACCATATAAATATACATTGAATTTGTACCTTCCTTTTAATATTATCTCCTAAAATATAATCTCAATATATTATTGAAATTATATTGAACTAATTTTATGTTATGATTATCCCTTTTGAGAAAAATAATCCAATAAAAAATTGATAATGGAGAAGAAACATGATTTTTTTCCAAAGGAAAACACTAATTCTGAGAGTATTTATTGATCATAAATTATTATGGACCAAAAAATATTATAAAATCTAAATATTTCAATAATTTGTATACTAAAATAAATAATCACTAAAATAATGATCTATTTGTCATATTTTTGGACAATATTTATTATATTGAGGAATAATTCCAAATATATTTTTAAAATTGAGCACAAAATAAAATAATGTAGACAAAGAGTACTCTTAATGTATAGAAATAGATTAAAATCATAATGTTTGTTTTGGAAATTCATTATTTAAACATTGATAACTACCACATCATTATAATGTTTTATTCCCATTCATATTAGAGTAAAAACGACCTTTTAATATTTTATTTCATATTCCTTAAATAGTTCTCATGTACAATATTATTGATAATAAAAAATTATATCCCCTTCATTAGATATCATTAGACATAGGAAATATGTTGTCACTCTATGAATCTAAATTTCAATGGAACCTATACTAATGATTAAAAATACAAACAAGAATATTTAATACATTTTTTAAATATGCACTCATCGTGAAAAATAATGATGAAGAATTATTTTATTGATCATGCATTCATTAAAATATTTTTTTAAACTATTTATTTCTTAAATTATTCTCAATTTTGGCATACCACTAACATCATGTACCAACATTGTGAGTGCATCATCAATATATATAAATATTTATTCTAATTTATAACATTTCCAAAATATTTTCAACGTATAGAATTGATCTTATTTTTCAATTCTGATTCATCGTGCTCACCATTTAGAAATATGAACATACCATCACATTGAAAGATTTCATATGTCTTATGTGTTAGTAGAATAATAAATAATAATAAATTTACAACCCTTTAGATAAAAGAAATGTCTAATAAATTAATCTCCTTTAACATGATATTATCCCTTCTAAACAACTCTCAAAATATTCCATGCCACATCATCTCTGTTGTTAGGTTAATTTTAGATCACACACATTATTAAATTAAAATTATTATAATTTGTTTTGAATGAGAAAACTTGTTTTCTCTTTTAAATCATATCAATAATATTATTTTCTATCTCTTGAAACATACTAATTATAATTTAATATTAATTTATGATGTAAATAACAATTATTTGTAAATTTAATTTTCATTACTAATGAAATAAACACATAGTTAAATATTTTATTGGAAATTTTTCCACATTCTAAAGCCATAAAAACAGTTGTAAAAACATTCTCATAAATATTATATTTTTGAAATTAAATATGACAATAAACCTAACCTATTTCACTTGAATAATCATCCTAAAATATAACATCTACTAAACAGTGTCCATATTTTATCATATTTGGCCTTTTTACCATGAATATAAAAATACATATAAATTCCATCATCTACTTCAAAAGTTGGTATTCCAATAATTTATATCATAGGGGAATAAATATATATATTTCAAAAAATATATTTTTAATTTGAAATTTATTTGTAGTCACTTGATACTAATAGAAATGTGAAATTACATATTCAATACAAATAACATAAGCGATATCCACTAAAAATTGATTTTATTATCTCTATAAAATAGATTTTATCAAGATAAAAATAAGAAATTTTCACATTTATTGTTCCATGGTCATCTATTTATGATTTAAACTCTCTAATATGATACACAACCTTATTATTCAGTGTAAATATATTCAACCAATAATGACAGTCATCATTTATAATGCTATAAAATCTTTATATTGAGTTATACTACATGAGTCGAAATATATCAATGTGAATTTTCTATGAGGGTTTACTTTTTGAATATCTACATCATTATGTAAATAATTTATTATAATAATTTTCTTGATAGTGTTATGCACATAATAATTCTCTTTATGTAACATAATAATATCATGAATTTTGTTAGATAAATTATTCACATTTATTCGTCTAATGAATTAAATGTTTTTCACGCAACAATCACTAAATATTTTTGAACACAAGTTTATTGAGTTTTCAAAATCACAAACTTGAAATAAGGATCTTAATATCTATTATACTTTAGAAAATAAATTAAATTCCATTAGGATCTTCACAATGTACTAATTAATTATTCCTATAACATCACTTCATTCATTATATCACAAATAAAAATATGATAAATCATGTTATGAAGAATAAAATTTTGTTTTTTATTTTATAATTATTTATCAATAACTAGCAGGAAAAAAATATTAAATATACATAAAAATCATTAATTAATTTAAAATAATTCAATCCAAACATTTCATATTAATTAAAAAAATCATGCCATCATTCATTTGATATAAATAGTAATTGTCTATTACCCATATCCATTACTTTTGTAAATCATTAAATATAACTTATACTACTCAAGACATGTATTTTTTCATATATGTTATTCAAAAAAAATTGGAATCTCTTTTCTTTAAAACTTATATGAATATGTTATTAGGAAAATTTTCTATACCATTACCTGACTAGTCACACCTTCTGAATAATATACATAATAACTAAAACTAATTCTTAACATTTATATTTTGAAATTTTCATGATTTGTAACTTTCCATCATGGATTCCCTTTTATAAACCATAAAATAATACAATAAATATGTTTTACAATTACAAAAATCACTTATATTTCATTTTTAATTTGAATGGTCCTGAATAAAACAACCGAAAAACTACAAATGACAACAAAATAAACATTTATTCAGAAATTTTATCTTTGTATAATCATAAAATACTCTATATCATTTAACAATTTGAATAATGAATTTAGTTCCTTTATTGAAATAAAAATTATATGTTACTAAAATATTTTTTCATTGATGTGTATGGATTTTTATTATAATTTTCTCGTATATATTCGTATTACGTTTTAACATTAATTAGTAATTTCTAGATAGTAAAAAATTCTTTGATATGTTTTCCATAGAACACAATTATACTTATATAATTTTTATTCAAAACCATACAGTAATTGTATATAACAAAGAGCTAATGCAACGAAACCTTAACATTTTATATATAGATATTACATATTTTTAGATAATCATTAATTATCTTATATAAACATATTCCTGAGGATCTTAATGGAACAATGTTTTTGGAATCATGGAAACATAAATAATAGGTTCATATGTAAACTATATCATATCACACAATGTTATTTATCAATAGACCACTTATTATACATATAATACGTAATAATTTTTTTTATTGCCTTGGGAAATGAAATATAACAAATGGTGACCCCAAAAGCTAAGTTAGGGTAACCATTGAAGAAAAAAAAGAGTAAAATGAACATAAAGGTATGATAACTTGTTCATAACATTTAAAAACCATGATCTACATATCAAATATCATAATTCGGATTTTTAGAATAAATTTTTTTATGTTCATGATATATTCAACATAATGAAATAAAATAAATTGAGCCATGATATCATAGCATTGGTATAAAAAATAGAATTTTGCCATAGTCATAAACATTGAAAATCATTTACATAGTATTCAAGGCTCACATCCAATGAAATATTAGTGTAATGGGTTATCCAAACCATTATACTAGTCATGGATCACTCAGGGGCCATTCAATCTCAAGATAGATAAAGCATAACCAATTCATTTGGGGGAGAAATAGCTACCACCCAGCACATATTAAAATACATATATATGTGTTCCACAATTGAATAAACCATTTATCATATCATAAACCATGAAAGTAAATGGGTCTCAAAAAAAAATTCATATCATATCATTAAGAAAATAGGCATGTTTTATAATCATTTCAGAATTTCATCATATAAAAACTAATGAAAATAAGGGTTTCATATGAATTTTATCATGGTATAAACCTTGAATGGGAAATGTTAGTTGTAGAAACATTTTCATCATTAACATAAAATATTCATATAAATAATTATTATGGATTCATTGGATCATATATTAAATAAAATCATAATTACTATCACAATATGCTATCATAACTGAAAAATGTTTTCTAAAATATCACTTGAAACATTTCTTGAAGAAAATATGATTTTTTGATTGAAAAATACTTTAGAGAAAAAAATTTCAATGTAAATTTATTTGAAAAAAACAAGGATTATTATAAATGATTCATTAAATAAATTATTTCTCATGATGATATATAATTTATTCCATGTTGAACATGTTGAAACAGATATTTTTAAAATAAAACAATAGTAAAACTATATTATATTCTTTACTTTTAGAATCCAGGAAGCATTTACATCATTTTTTTTTGAAAGGACCCATCTTGATGAAAAATGAGTTTTCTACATAATAGAGAAAAAAGTTCAATTTTTCTTAAATTTATTCTGTTAAACTCTTGAGTACATAAGGAATGAAAATTGAATGGAAAAATATATCATAATTACATAAGTACAGGATAAAAAAATTCATTAGATTCCTGATTAATGTATTATAATATTTTATCATTTCAAACATAATCATAAAGAAACTCGATAAACATTGATATTGTAAAATAAAATCAATACCACATTAGAAACATTGAATTATATTATTGGTGTAAGAATAACATAAATTGAAGAATACTAATCCTCTGAATAATTAATTTGAATATGTTTCATATTAAATTGACTGTATATAGAAAAAAAGACAAGTGTATTACATAACATATATCTCAAGGATGAAAAATTGAGACAGATATCCCTTAATTTTTTAGAAACATTGAAACTCTAACCCAGTGAAATGTAGACCCTAAAATGAATATTTAAATACAAATACTATTAATTATTATGATCATAAAATAAATTTATGAGCCTTATATACAATACATAAAATACTAATCTGGTGAATATGGAATGTGTCTCCAATAAAGTAAACATGGGACAAAAATCCATTACCTTATGTATTGAATTGTATAATACACAATAATAGATACTTTACAATAAATATATTTAAAATACATATACTAAAAAAATACTTATATTTATCATTTCGTGTATTATTTTTTGTAACAATTTATAACCATTTTATTAAAAAATCAATGTTAGAGTCATGTATCTGGAAAAAACCGATTTTATTTGCATGTATGATTTATTTTTTTATTTTGTTTCCTCTTACATTGATCATGGATCTATAATATTCATAATTTTTAAGATTATATGAATATCATACATATTTAGTATATATTAGTTTAGGGTAGTTCATAATATTTACTGATGGAAAATTAAATACACAATTCATGAAAATGGTATGTCATGCCTAAAAAATGAAAATTGCTTCCAAATTTCACCAAATTGAGTTAATAAAAGGTAAATAATATATTACCATTAATGAATAGTTTTTATTTCATGTATCAAAAAAATTATAATAAAAATCGGCATTTTTTCTTTCCAAATAATGAGTGAATGAAAAATGTCAATTTTCAAGGCGGTTCTCCTCCATACACACAAGAGACATTATCATATTCACAATGAATGGAATGTATGACCTTATATGAAATATAAAAATTATATAAAACGTTTCAAATTATAAATATCATTTAAAATAATTTAATATTTAATTATATGTTTCTTTGATATGTGGTGATGGTAAATGAATAACATCAATTAATGTGGTGGTAGTCTGTCGTACACAGGAAGGATAAATTCATATCACATTTTATTGAAGATGAGATTGATGTAGTTGATTAAATTATAGTAGTAACATGTTACTATTTTTAAGATAATTAGTTTATTATATCACAATATTTTCATAATAATTGATGTAGTTAGAGGATGAAATAAAATAAAACAGATAATTGGTGGTTTTACCTCTTCTCTAGGAAACATATTTTGGTTTTCACTAAAATGATTCATAGGATGGATTTATTATCAAAATAAGTATTCATTGATGTGAGTAGAGAAATGAGAAATTGACCTAGGTTAGTATTTGGAAACCAAATTGTTTTCAAAGTGTGAAATGGAGAGGATTAGTGATGGCCTTTTATAAGTGATGGGAGTGGAAAACTTGTAATTTTTAAAAATAAAAGTGTTTACCCACGTTTTTCTCATTTAAAAATTCACCAAAATGATCTAATATCACAACTATAAAAGATAATATAAAAATATGGTCATCCAATTTGTGTTATAAAATGTATGGACTATGATTTTTGTAAGGTATATATGTTTTTAATCCAGGATATATTCTTTGATTTTGACCTAACATGATCTTCTAGTAAAACTATGAGTGTAATGAGGGTGTCTGGGACATGCTAAGAGCAGAGAGCCCCACATTTTGTAGAAAAAAATTTGGATCCCTAGTTAATGGAAACCATATATCCTAGGCCACATTGTAAGATAAAACCATGCTGGGTGGTCATGTGCACTATTTAGAGATGTACAGTTTGATAAAACCATTCAACAGTTTCTACACATGCATGCATTTATTGTAGATAGGTAAAATTTGTGGTTAGTGCATGATTTGTATAACCTTGGTTCATTTCCATGTGAGTGAGCTATTGATATAGTGTTGGGAATGTTGTTGGTGCATGTTTTGGATGACCATAAAACTCATCTTTTAAAGGGGAAATGACCATTTCCACTTATTTTTTTAATGGTAATCACTCGTGCTATTTTATTATATTCCCTAATGAGCAACCCTTGTTATCCCAATGGAGATATTATTAAATCCTCTGATAGTATTTCATATGGTTTCATCAACTATCCTTTAATTTTAATTTTTTTTCATATCATTGGATAACCATTGATTAGTTCTTCATTCCAGAGGCTCATTTCATTATTTTTGTAGGATCAACTACTCTATTATGATGCTGGCTACAATTCCATGTTTTCAGTTATGTCATACATTCATTAATTATCATACATGTTTTGATTATTTAATAGATGATATTGGATATATACACTTCTATGGGTATAATGTACGAGGTATAAAACTTTTCCTAAATGTCTGTTTGTTTAATGCTAAGTTTTCACTTTATCTCACCACAAAAGTTATGGTTGTTTCATTATATATTAATAGAAATTTTAGTTAAATGATAATTTCTTGTCTATGATATTCTAGAGAACTCTTATATATGGTTGGAGTTATTTGACTGTAACTCGAACCACCCATGGGGTGGATTAATTTTTTTATTTCAATATTTCCACCCATGGGGTGCATTTAGTTATCCTTTTATAATTGAGAATTTAATGTTACCATTAATATAATATTTATAGTTTTTAAGAACCTCATATAATCTTATAATATTAATATGAGAGGAATGAATATGTTATATTGATAAAGGATGGATCATGGTATGACGCTGATGACGCATCATGAAGTATTTTTCATTTTTAATCATCAGATCTTGATTAATTAGTTTACATGGATGCCATTGAAATTTCTACTCCATTGATCAGGATTACTTATTTTAATTCATTTTGTAGTATTCCTTGTAAATTTACACACATTATATTTTCTGACTTATTAGGACTCCATTGGAATTTCTTATCCCTGGATCTAGTTTACATAGCTTTTTAAATGCCTGGTACATTTCTACTCCATTGATATTATTTAATCAGCTTACTTGGATGACATGGAAATTTTCACTCCTTTGATCTAACCCATTAGGATATCATGTAAATTTATACTACTTGGACTATTTTTAATTTTGTTACATAGTATTATAGGATTCCTTGTACCTTTTTACTCATTGGAAGATGTTTACTTCATTTACATAGATTAATAAATTTCATTATCCAGTTATTCTCCTTAGACAATAGCCCATTTTTTCATGATATATGGTTATACAACATAGGTTTTTCATGTTATTTGAAAATATAGATAGATAACCCTTTTGATTTGGTGGCTCATTCATCAGGAGTATTCATAGACTATAAATTATTACTTATATTATCATCACTTATATTCCTATTATATCATCACACTCATTCATATTATATGCATATACATGACTTTTTATATACATTTTTTGTGGTGTCCTACTGAGTGTTATCTCACACCATCTTCTTTCCATCCACAGATACTAAAAAATCATCATAAATTCAAGTACGGATAGGGTAAATCACCCACTTATTAAAGAATTATTGGTTGTGGCATTGGAGAAGGGGTGTATAGGAAAGAGCTATGGATCGTGTTGTTATGTATGGATAATTCCTTGTTTTTATTTTATTTATATTGATACATATATTGAACTAGATTAAAGTTTCCATGTATTAAATATATTTTGTTTATATTACCATGATCATTAGATGTAAATGACACTATTGGATGATATTACATGGTTATTTATATGATGGATGTTAATTCATAATTGACATAGTTATTTAATATGATCTCACAATTTATTGATATTATTAAACCATTGTGATCTAATATTCTCATGATAGTATAGTATATAAACTATTCGACTGCATACCCACTCTACTATTAAAAAGCCTCTAGCATATAGGGAGGATTGCTTGAGTCCACGTCGCAATCCGTTTTCAGTTACTATTTAGTGAACCAGGTTTGGGATGTCATGAAGTGGTAACAAAATAATTTCATTTCATTTTACATATAATATGTTAATATTAGATAGAATTTTATTATTGTGACAATTTTTGGTAATGTGTTGGGGATAATAGTAGCTAACCAGTGTACATGAATAATCCAATTTTCCTGAGATGCAATACGATGTTCTGATTTATATTTGTTTTAGTCAATTTTACTTCACCATTGGATGAATAAAATGATGCATGATATTACTTAAGATTTTATATTTTTTTCTTCTAGCCTGATATGGAAAAAGGTATAGTGCATCATGCATAATCATATAATCATTTGGATTTATATTTCATGAATTATTCCTGGCCACATTTATATTACTATGTTTATGTCAAAAAACATATTTGTTTTACCATATTTCTATATTAATGAAATTATGCAGAAATTTAATATAGTACTTCAAATATAACTTTTTGGAATAAAATAGACACCAATATTCAATTTTTAATGTGTGTGTTCTCTTATAAATTAAAATTGGAGATCCATATTGTTCACCATTTATAAAATAATTCATCTATAAATGAAAAATAATTTAAATGAAATCAAATTATGAAATAAATGGATTCTTTTAAATGGGGATGAAATTAGAAATATGAGTGGTGGTATTCTCCATAACATATAATTGAAAATATAGATACTAGAAACACTGAGTTATTGCATAGTAATTGATCCTGACCTGGCTGTAGCTATGTATAGTAGGAAGTTTCTCTATATTTTCATTATCATATGTATGTCATGGATACCTACAATAAAGAGTAGTCATAGGTTTGTGACTAGTATATAAGAATTATTTATCCTATCATATCTTATATCTATGTTCTTGTTGTTACAAAATCTTGGTTGAGGCATGGGCTTGGAAATTATAGATATATTCCACCAGGAAGGTCTCCAGTTGTGTACCAGGATGGTTTTAATGACCATGGTACTATATTTGGGACTTGGGAAACCCATAAAACCTCTAGTAGAGACACAATATGTACATGCTTTTATACCTGATATTGGTTTTTGAGGCCCTGTTCCATCAGGGTTTCATGAATTTCATGAAAACCATTCAGGGTGCACCGCAACCTTCCCCAAATATGGAGGAGTTGATGAATGAGATTTTGTAGCTGAATATGCACTCAATTTTATAGTATGGATAAAAAATGATACAGAGTCATGGATGGAGTCCATAATCTAAATTTTCTAGCATCTTTAGACTCATCCTAAGAAAAGGGTGTATATCGTTATGTTTATGATTCAAGATTCTTCCAATAGTGGATGTGGTGTTATTAATCAGATAGATCTTCATCAGGATATGGATTAGAAAGATTTAAATAGAACATTCTATTATTTCTTGTACACTTAGACATTGAGGGTCTATAGATACAGTGAGTTTTTTCACTTGGAGTAAATTTATTGTCCAGTCATGGACTATTCTATCTTATTTTCATAGCCCCATCATTTTGTTATTATTATATTAGGTGGTGAGTTATATAAATTAGGTTGATTCGAGGGTGGTCTTATGTAATACATATGATAAGAGGTCAATACCTTACATTATCCTACAATATCTAAAAAAATAAAACATGTACTGATTAATGAATATAACTTAAGGGAACATGGGGGCTCAAAGAAGGGTAAATAAATTATCCCCCAAGTGACTCGGTGTTTTGTGAGAGGAAATGATGCTTTGGGGATTTTATGATGGGAATACTATAATGAAGATGAATTCTTGTAGCCCTACTCTTTTTCAGCAATGTTGGTTATAGGGACTCATGATGATCCAATTTGATAGTGACCTAGTCAAGTGTCATGATTATGGAATGTTGGTCCGTCAACATTTGTTTTGTATGACCCTTAATCTAGAATCTAGTGATATGGGGTTTTCACATAATCACCATTCATATATATGGTCAAAATCTTGTCATTTGGTAGGTAGGTAGACTGGGAGCATCAAATCAGGAATAGGTGGTAGTCATGGTTGAGTTTTCGAGAAACAAAACATAAAACACCGCCATTCCGGACCTACTAAAAGTAATCATCCAAAATATAAGGGCCATAGTTCATTTCAGATATATATTGTTCAACTAAAACATTACAAGTACAGTGTCAAACCTTTTATAGGGAGAGATAATATTCTAATAGATTCAAGGTTAATAAATTCTCTTTTAAATATAGGTGATTATCATTCCATCATTTCATTTCATGTTATGGATAACCATGGGATCAATGTTTAGTTTTTCTATGGCATGGTGAAAATTGATACCTCACATGATGTTCGATCATATAGTGTACCCTAGTAGAAGGAGTTCCCCATGAGATAGGTATGTTTTGAGTCATATGGGATAACTTTTTGAATGAGATGATAGGGTTTGGCAGCATTACTGTTATGGATTCATTGGTTCGGTATCATGATTATATTGATTTTTATCATCAAAGGCTGAACTTCAAATCACTAAGTGAAAATGTATTTATTCACAGGATTGAAAAGGATGTCAAGGAAACTAGATCTGTTCCATATAATTATGTATTGGTGGGATGAAATCGCCAATTGTTAGCTCATATGAGGATAACCCGAGAACTTGTTAGATTGACTTTCCTCCATTGTTAATCATTTTATGGATGTTTACCTGGTCTGAATTTCTCGAATACCACCAAATAAAGAAGTAGAGTTTTACATTCAGCTAGTTCGATGAGTTGTAATGATATCCATTTGTCCTTTTATGATGTATATTACTGATTTCCAATAGCTCAAGAGGAATCTAAAGATTTTTTAATAAAACAGATTTAATAATTTGTGTATTTATCAATTATATTTTATGGTAATTTTTGCAAATAAGTTGGATGAAACCCTTCATTTATGTATGGGATACATAAAATAAAAATAGTAGATGTTTAATAACCATTATACCTTACCTTATAATGATAATCTCTACGACCATCTCTAAGGATATTGGGTTTTTTCAAATAATGATACAACATTGGGTTATCATCATTTGCATGTTCGACCTCCAAATATATATCACACATCTTTTTCATAACTAATATAGATTATATAAGTATTTGGATATGTTGTTTGGTCTTATGAATTAACCATCAGTTTTCATGGAGCTGAGGAATCGGGTTTGTTGTCCATATCAGGATTCATTTTAAGTGGTATTCAAGGACGACATGTTATTGTATTATCAAACTAGAAATGAAAATTCAAAACATAAAAATATATTGTTAGGTATGCTATTAGAAAAATAGATATATAATGATCTAAAAAATATCCACTTCTGGAAGGATAATATTCACTTAATGGGTTAATAAGAGAGAAAGGAGTATCAATTGATAGTTAGATGGTGAGAGATGTTGTTTCCTAGATGTATCCCAACAAAATATTGATATATAGAGATTCCTGGGAATAACTGCTCGTTATATGAATTTAATTCTCTAATTATCACAAAAATTATCACCTATTATAGAATTTAATAAGAATGTTGTGATGTTATCATTGTACAAAACCAGTGAGATTGAATTTTTGGTGCAGAAATGGAATCTGATCAAACCCACAATCTCAAGATATTCGTTGTTGATCATGACTTCCTATATTGGGAACATTAATTACTAGGAGAGAATTTTGGGGTGTACATAGACCACACAACCCCCTAGTACATCATTACACGTGATGAATTTAATCATAGTAAATGATTGTGGGTAAAATACCTACATCCCTTTGATTTTATGATTTCAAATAATGTAGGTATGCTCAATGATGTTGTTGATGCTCTAAGAGGGAGGACACAAATATGGTAATTTCAAGTGGTTTTTAGTGAGTGGTTTTATAGAAACTTATTTTTGGATATTTACCTGGAAGTTTTGGACTATCATAAATAGAATTTAATATAATATTTATTAGTCACCTATTCACTTATGCAGATATTAAAAAAATGATGAATCTATCATATTTTGAGGGTTTGATCCTATGGGAGAGAATTACTTGTGATAACCTACATTCTTATTAGTTCATTGATGGGGATGGGATCTTTTACATCCATATATATGTATAGGCTCGAAAATACATCTTAGAGTAGTTGAGGTGGGAGTACCATAAATCTATATGTTTATTACATCCTGGTATTACCAATATGTATCATTACATACCCTATAGATATAGATGATCAAGGGTAAAGTGGAAGATAGATGGGTTTGTTACATTATGTGCAACATATCAGCATGTGATGGTGGAACAATAATGACCAACTGAGATTTTATAATCATTACCAATTCATTGGTGGAAATGGAAAGATGTCACTATTTATTTCATGATAGTAATTCCTATATTTCATTGAATAGTTATTTTGTATGGGTGATCATAGATAGGTTGTCAATGGTCATCGATTTTTGTCATATTTAGTAGATTCTTTCAGTGGACTAGATCAGGGGGGGTATATATTTAGTAGATCATATGCCTCCTCGGAGTTCCATGTTATGTCATATCTGTTAGAGACACTCAATTCATTTCTTGGATCATGAATGGGTTATCAAGGGAACTTAGATCATAGGCACATCTGAGTGTAGCCTATATCCCACAAACCTGCAATCATTATTAAGACACCATACATGTTTTTAAATAATTACTCTGAGAATTCATTCATGATTTTGAATATTTTGAAGAAACAATTACCTATCACCATGTTTTCACATAATGATAGCTTCTATAGGATCTTATTGATGGATCCATATGATGCCTTATAAGGCGGGTCATTCTATTTATCAATGCCCTAGTTATAGGCAGAGAGGAGGTAGTGAAACTGTGTCCTTATCTTGTACAATATACTTTAGATAAGGTTTAGATTATCTTAAATTATATTTAAACAATTCAATATAGATAGAAGTAATATTCCAATCAACAATATCGAAGACAAGTGTTCTTGGTCGGGATTTATGTTTTCATGTGAGATCCTCATTGTCTAGTGCATAAAAAGAAATTTTATAAAAGGGAGGTCATCGCCTCATTATGTTAGTCCTCTTGAGATTATAGAGAGATTCACGATGGTCACCTATCAGCCACAAATACTAGTGAGGTATCGAGACATGCATGACATATTCCACATATCATAGATTCATGGTTATTATTATCACATGTCTCATATTATTTAGCTTTATGAGGTTGAGTTGATGGTAGATGAATCATTGGAGGAGTATCCCATCTGTATTGTTGATCATGGAAAAAAATTTATCTTGGGTCGATAGGTTCCTCTGGTAATAGAGATATCGAAGCACGGCTAGGTACACGATGGGACATGTGAGATAGTGGTCGACAAACATTCTTGGTGTCCCTAATTATTCATAGACAATTCTTCACTACCATTGGGGTTGAAATTCAATATGAATTTCTATAATGGGGATGATTGTATGAACACATACATTTTATGAGGTAAAAACCCATTTTATATATAGTTATGTTACTTGGTTTTGACTTAAAATGAATGATTTTTTAGAATATGGGGTTAAAAGGGGGTTATATAGATTTTCCAAAGCACTAATCCCTGATTTTTGGAGAAAATAACTGGAATGTATGGTTAATAGAAATTGTATCGTCTTGTATGCATAGTTATATCCAATAATGTGGGGTGATTTATTGCAATGTTAAGAGCATCACTGTTTGATGAATCCATGCAATATGGGATCATGCACATTAATTTTATACCGAATTTTTTAATAGATAAAAAATTCAATTTCATCACATAGTTTGTCTAACAATGCACAATTATCATGCGAGGGAGATCTTATGGCAGGTTTGGGAATATGGTAGTGAAAAATTTGTCTAACCATACATCCAAACCATGAAACCTAATTTTTACATTGGAAATAATCATTTTTAGCATAATTTATTAAAATGTTAAACCCTTCTCCTCATTTGTGATTTCCTTCAAACAACCAACCCTTCTTATCCCCTTTGATAGATTCATCAATTCTAATATTCAATTTTTTTTTGTTTCATCATCAAAACTATTATTGGACTTTGGTTCATCTTGATGGATAGCCACCGATGACTTTATCAATACATAGCCATCTTTCTCTATTTTCATTAAAATCAATAATGATATTTTGATATATGATCTTATTCCATATTTTTATAGTGTTCATCCATTCTACTATATTCTTACAATTTAGGCTGAATCAAATGATGAGACTGGATGAGTAATCTTCCCTTTGAATAAGGTAGGTGGTTTAGAAATTTTCCCTCAATTTTAGTTGTTTTATACCCTATTTTCATTTTGTTTCATGCTAAAAATTATGAGAGTTTCATTCTAATTTATCGTACCTTAATTAGAAATGATAAATTCACATCTAGAACATGTAGTGACCCTATTATATATTCCTGGTGGTATTTGACATCTACAAAAACTACCCACGGGGAGATTTATACATTTTCATTATGATTAGGAAACCCATGGGGTGTGTTGAATTTTCCTTATATAATTAATAATTGATTTTGATTATTAAGATAATGTTATATTATTAAGAATGTAGTATCATTTTGTCATTATTATATTAATGGTATAGCATTTTTTATGTTGATAATGAATGGTTAATGGTATGGAACTGATGATAGATTAGGATAACTGGTACATTTATACTCATTGGATCGTATTTAATTATATTACATGGCTTCCATGGATATTAACACTCCATTGAACCAGTTACTTATTATACATTATTTTTCTAGAATACCTTGTATATTTCCACTCCTTGGATCTAACCTATTTTTAAGATGTCATGAACATTTATAATTTTTGGATCTAGTTCACATCGAATATAATATTCCTTGTACTTTTATAATCCAAGGATATAGTTTAATAAACATAATTAGATTCCATATACATTTCCACTCCATTGATCTAACCCATTATGATGATTTGTAAATTTCTACTCCTTTAATGATGTTTAATTCACTAATATAGAATAATATTCTACGTTATAAAATTATAGTCCTTGAATGTTGTTTACATTATTTCATTATCATAAACAATTTGTCTGGGAATTTCTACTCGTTGGTCCTTGCACCATCTGTGCTTAAATCTGCATTAGACAACACATATCAATGATGATGTTTACAAAGAATTATAGATAGTAAATATTATTTAGTGCCTTGATTAGAGGGATTATTGACAGACTAAAATGTTTTACTTATATTATTATCACTCATAATTCTATTAAATCTACAAATTTCTTAGGATTATAAGAATATACTATGTTTATTATAGACACCATTGGTGGTGGCCTACCGAGTGTTGTCTCAATCCTTGTTCACACCAACATTATGCACCATGATATACACCATGAATTAAATTAGGTATGGGTGAAAGTCCCCACTACAAGATGCTAGATTGGTTTTTTTAGAGAATAATAAGAGCACAGTACCATGCATTAACTGTGTTTTTTTAAATTAGATGCATGTGTTATAATAGATTCTAGTTTCCATGTAATAAATGTGTTTTTTATAGCATTACATGATCGTCCACTGTGTATGACCCTACTGGATGATATTATATGGTTATTAATATAGTGTATGTTCATTATTTAGATACTCGTTTATTTAATAAGCTTTCTCTATTATTTGATATGATTATACCGTTGTTCAACACTATGATCAAGTTGGAGTTGGCAACCCACAATTCCACAATGGACTGTCACTACTAGTCATCAGCTTCTTGCGTATGGGGATTCACACAAGAGGCCATTTAGTCAACCATAGTTGGTTTTGGTTGACTGAACTAGGTGTTGGGTGTCAAAAAAATGTTCCGTTCATTGTTACCTATTATAATTTTAGTTAAACCCTCCAAGTAAACCCATTTTACCTTATTCATGAAAAAGATATTGTTTTTACAATTCATTATGGTATAATTTTTTTTAACATTATTAGATAATATAAATTATGTTGATTCCAAATATGTAATCCATTTTACCAATTCTAATTAAAAAAGTAGGAAAATATATTTTGAAATTAAAATCAAATAATGGATGAAAATGAAGTTTTCCAAATAGAAAATGTCAAAATGTTTAAAAAGTTATAATGTCAAAATTCAATATAAAAATGATTCCATCAACCAAAAATTGATTATTGGCTATATAATTGAGTTAATTTTACTATTAAATCCATATTAAAATTAAGAAACATATACAATGTTTAAAATAAACCACAGTTTGGAATAAAAACTAGTATTTTTCAAAATTTAATGAAAATTTTGTCATTACCAAAAATATAAAATATTAATGCTAAGAAAATTATAACATGATAATATACACAATGATTTCTATTTTTTAAATTATTTTACCAAAATATTATAAAACTAATTTTATTATCATTCATAATAAAAATTTATTAACATTATTTAGAACATATTATTTAAAAAATATATAAAAACATTCTATAAGTTATGTAATTTTTATCAATTTGATTAAATTATGTAAAACCATTATATATAGTAAATAATTTTTTTTTCACTACTCATATTTCTATGACAAATGTTTATGTTATAAATGTTTCATTTAAATAATGTTATTTATAATATATGGTTGGTGGTTAGAACTAGTGGTTTCATGTAATAATGGATATCAAATCATTTTAATTTATTCAAAAATAAATAAATTCCTATAAAATTCAGGTTATTACAATGTACCCCGACATCTCCTGAATTATTTTCTCCCTCAAAATTTGTTACTATGACACAAAATATAGTGATAATTCTACCTCTTCATTTCGTATGGTAGACAAGTAACTTCTTCAAACATGTTGTATCATCACAGAACATAGATCCTGGGAGTAGTCATTTTTCACAGCACATTCTCTCCATGATATAGAATCACCATTTGTTAATCATCATAATAAATATTCTAATGTAGTTGTACAACCTCTATGTTTAGTACATGTTAATGATTTGTGATGTCATTCCACATGGGAGATTAATTGAAAACATTATGAACCTTAAAAAGATTTGGTGAAATCTCAAACTGATCATATATTATTCCAATATGATCTACACTTTCCAAGGGAACTATATACCAAGGACTTAGTATTATATTTTTTACAAATAATGATATCAAATTATATTGAGAAAATATTATAAATATCTTGTCACTAACAACAAATTATATAATTCAATGGTGATGTTAAATGTTAATTTTAATCTAACTAAGATCTACTATAATGTTTTGTTTAATTAATCTAACATTTTATTCCATTTCATTTATAATTTCAGGACCAAAATATAATTTTTTTCTCATGCTTCATTCTAGAATGATCTAGCTCTGTAATTAATTATATATATGAATTTATAAAGTGGAATATGAATTCAAGAGTGAACGATAATGTTTTATGAAAACTGTACTAAAATAATGTGATGATCTCAATAACATTTGAAATCCATTGAAAAAGATCTCATCATTACCTCTAGGGTTTTTTCCCACAGATTATCCATAATCATGAAGATGATATGGTGTGAAAAACTCAATTTTGTGTTATGATCATGGTAATGAAATCACTCGAACATGATGGTAACCCTAAGAAATAAATCAGACAAAATTGAATTTGGTACACCATGAAAACATAATACTTCTATAATGTATATTAGACAAATAGGATCATAGGATAAGTATTATATGATATAGATTAAGTGTTTTAATATTTTAATCTAATAAAATATAACCCACAGAGAATTATGACCATTAATAAATTTTCAGAGCTTTAATAGAAAATCAATGGTGATTTATCCAATTTCTATTGTGGTACAGGTAAGATGTAACAAACCCCTACATTTTTCCCTCATCCATAACATTTTGATATACCAATAACTAACATAATAACACTATGGTATCTTTATTTATTCCATTCCATTAATAATACCCATTTTAATCTCTATAAATCTTCTCACGTATTGGATAAATTGAGAATGAATAACTATGAGTTCCTCTTACAACAACTTCTTCAAATATGGTATGTAATGAGCATATGCATGGCTCCATAACCTCATAACTATATAATGATTAAGGTTTTACTCAAAAACAATTCCAACCTAGTTTTTATGTTCTATATCATTCTTATAAACCTCATAAATCATTACATTGATGGATGGTTTAACATTCAATTGAGTTAGATAATATTTCATCACATTATTTAATATTTTAATATTTAACCGTTACCAATTTAGATATATTTGTTCTTTTTTATCCCCATAATAGATATGCTTTCATGATTCTCTATAGTCATGATACCATCCACCTTTTTCACTTTCCCATGGTGGTAATGTGTTAGGAAGTCATAATCGTTAATAAAAATCAACTATCCTCTATATATCATATTCAACTATTTATGTGCAAATATATAATAAATAAATTTGAGATTAGTATATATATCACTCTTTTATGAATAAATATAATGCCTCCATATCTAAAATGTATAAATTCCAATATCAAACTTCCAATTGTGAGTTGTGAATTTTCTAGATGAACATTGTATTCTTATGAGGCATAAACTATTACCATGTTATTATTTGTATGAAATCCTCTGATTACCTTTTTGGATACATCGCAATACATTAAAAATCATTCTCCAGTACAATGCAATTTTAACATAGGTGAGATGAATAATATTCAATTCAGTTCATTGAATGTTTCCTCATATTTATCTTCCAGAGGAACCATGATCCCTTATGTGTTTTCATATTTATCCGTTACCAATATAAATGTTTTCGTAAAGTTTATCCTTCCTTAGGGTATTCTGTAAAATTATCAAGTGATATTATGTTATACCTTTCTCATTGAATATATAATAATGTCATCAATAAATATTACCACTATATAATCAATGTTATCTTTAAAGACTCGATTAAATAAATCCATGAATATAATTGAGGAATTAGTATGACCAACATCAATAAATATTCATAGTTTTCATACCTTAATATATTTTATATATCCTCTTTACTAACCCTCAGCTGATGATATCCAACATGAAGGTCAATATTTGAAAATTATTGAGAATTATGGAGTTGATAAAATAGATCATCAATATAGGTAGAGGTTACATATTCTTTATCATGATGTTTTTAATCTTCTGGTAATAAATGTTGAGTCACTTCAATCCATAGTTATTTTCCAAAAAATAACAAGTGAACCGAGAGGTGTATGAAATTGCCAAATTAGTCCCTTGTCAAGGTTCTCTTGGAGTGGAAATTTCAATTTCTGAAAATAAATCTCTCTCATTATGTATGGAGTCTTTGAAACAGGTGTGGCACGAATCTTGTGTTCTATTGATACCTCATCTTCACATTTTTGCCGAGGGATTAAAAAATCATCTAGAAAATCATCAATAAATAGAAACAAAATTATTTTATCATCATTTTTTGGTTCTCCCCAACTAAATTGATACAATTCCCTATTCAATTGGAATCAAAATCCATGCAATGTATTTGATTTCCATAAGAATTCCCGGTTCAAATTGTACAAATATATGATAACATGTTTATTTGATAATATCAAATGGGACTTCCCTTCCTCATAAATTTATGTGGGATTTATGTATAGAAATAGAATCCATGAATAAGATAACATAAAATTTAGTCAGATATACAATTTCAAGATATTTAGTAAGGAATCTCTCAAAAACATCAACTAGGGAAGAATAAAAAACGTGATATGTGATCATCGTATTATTAAAAGTATTCACTACTAATTATACAACTAATAATATGGGTTTCATATTTATACCCTTAGAAACAATTTCATATATGAATGAATGTGTAGATCTATAGTAAAAAAAGATAGTAGTAGTTCATGAGTTGATGGAATATATCCCATTCAAAATATATTTATTTTACCCCTTCTCAGAGACAATGATATCTTGTGATTTACCTCTATTACTGGGATTATATGTTTTTTGAAATAAATCATAATCATTAAAAAAATTATTTGGTAATTGGTGTTAATAATTGACATACAAATTTTTTTGAAATGTGAGAGGGTGTCTGGTTAATTCTATAGATCATTCTCTATATTTGAATAATTAGTAAAATTTTCCCATTACATTGGAATTTAATTTCATGATTAACATACAATAAAATAATAAATAATTTATTATAATCCTTAATATATTTTCCTCCATGGTTCATCCAAAATATTGTGCAAAAATTAGAATATTATCTCTTTCTCAACATGGTTTTTGGATTTTCCTTTGACATCCATTTGGTTGATATTATGAAAACCATGAGATTGATAAATAAATTCATCCTCAATTTCCAACAACATATCCCAAATAATAGTCTATTCATAGTTACAGAAGTCTATTAGTGATGATTCCCTTCATTGAATTTGTTTATATCAAATTAATAATAAGTCATCCTTAATATTAGGTTAGATGATAATAAAAGAAGTATACATTTCATATTCGGTAAAAATTACCCCATATGTACAAATAGATTCCTATTCCATTATCATTTGCTCAAGGAACTCCTTCTCCATATACATATAATTAATATTATTAATGTACAAATTGAAAAATACGTTCCTGGGCCCATCCAAATCTGTGGAGTTATTTTCTTCATACTCCCTTGTATTCTTGATAATATTCCACAACTATAATTCCCCTAAAACAAAATAATATCATCTAAAATAATTTTTTTTATTATGAAAAGTAGTGAAAAATTATTATTTCTGGGGTACTGGTCTGTTTCTCAACAACTAGTAGATCAATGAATCCACATACGGAAGGAATATATTTCCCCATGATGGACTCAACCCAAATTTTATCCCTTCATTCCCTATTTGGATGTTCTGCATGATTCATG
>CAUJRU010000363.1:716734-828546 GCA_963277665.1 Viscum album
AAGATTATTTATGCTTTTACATCATTAAAATTTTTCATATAAATAATAATTTAATTAAAAAAGTATATTTAGAATTCATAAATTTTATTATTATGATGGAACACATATTTTAATAATTCATTTCAATCATATGTGATGTGAAAACCTTCCTTAACCATAATTGTTTAATACCACCTCTATGAAGTTATGTGCTTCATTTTTTTCATTTTGTTGATCTACCTCAGTCTTGGTTGAATCTGATCGAGACAATAGAAGAGGAGATACATACTAACATGTGGTAGGTGTTATTGTACCTTTCATTGAATATCATGTTCATTATATAGGACAGAGTGTCATATGAAAACTTTTTGGATGAATCATAATTATATAATTAATACTATTATTTCCTATTGAAAATTATTTAATTTTTAAGATGATTTAGAATCATGATTTGGGTTGAAAACATTAATTTAGGGCCACCCTATGGGTGTGATTCACTTGGATGTACCTTTAGATGATAATGCCTTTATATCGTGATATCAATTTCCTTTTTTGGGTTGTTAAAAATTTATTTCTCATTATATGTATAGTCCACATTTGTTAACCTTATTTCTCTACGTACGTGTTTAATTTACATATGATGGATATTATATAAACTATGCCCACATGAGTTGATTAGGTTAAAGCCATGCGATAGTTTAATTCATGTGTATTTCTTTTGTGATGGAATTTGTTATTGGATTAAAGGGTAAAAATGGGTAATTAACAATGGGTGAGACATAGTCCCTGTTAAAATACAAAGTCGTGGCTCTTGTGGCTAATTAAATATTTCATACTTCTGTGAAACATTGTCTCGGTTAAAATACAATGAACGATATCAAGCGGTTAACTATGCAAATGATGTGAGTGAGATATATATATGGTGGCCAGGGTCATTGAGTCTTATTTAAAATGTCGAGAAATCCTACGATCCATTGAGGGATAACAAGGCTGGGCTCTATTGGAATATGATTAAATGATAACTATGTCAAGAGTCGACAATTACATTTATATAGAGGTATTATGTCCTAGGAAAGTCCACGAGACTTTTATATAAACCAATGTAATTGAATAATGGAATAGAAGGACAAATGATGTATCTTCTAATCCAAAGAACAATCTTGGATTTGTTATCCACTTGTACATGGTAAATTTGACTTCTAATAAATCTTTTTTTCTTACTTTAGAGTACCTTCTAGTTTACTACATTCCCAAATGTACACTACATGTTATATATATCCACTACCTGATTAAAACATACATTAGGTGGTTTCTGATTGGAATTTTTTCTCACAACATGTATGGGTCTTGCTTTTGGCCCCAAATAGATTATATTATTGCTGGTGTTTATCAAGTTACATTCTCTACTACAGGTACTTGACGTGCTACTTATGTGTGTGAAATAATGTATCTGAACAAAGACATGTGATTATTCCAGGTCCATTCTTTTTCATATGTAATTTTGAGTGATACATTGTATATTATTTCATTTTACATGTTTTTTATTCTTTCTTAGAACATATAATATGCTACATCAACTTTTTTAATGAACAATAATTTGTTATTTATCTTAATAATCATCCGTTGTATTTTCAGTTGTATGATATTAACTATTTAGACTATGGTATATTACTTATTCTGTTGTGTTTTACTCTTCCAATAATTGTATAGATTCCCCAAAATCACACCGTTGGCCCTCACTGCAAGTCGGAAGCCTCTGGTGTTTGGGAATATGCACATGATGCAATGTGGACAACCAGTTTCAGGGCACGAGTTAGGTGTAATATAGATATGGGACATTACAATGTGGTATCAAAGCATTTATTTTTGTGTTCTTATTATTATTTGGCAGTGATATAGAATGTTGGAAATGAAAATATTTTGTACTAAGTTGTATCTGTGAGTAGCTACCCCGCGTACCTGGTAAGTCCAAATTAACACGAATGAAATTGAAATTATTGGATTTTGAGCTATTAGAGTTTATTTGATTTCACCGTTGTGTGATCGAAATGTTTTGAGATATTATTATTTATATCATTGTGGTTCTATTTTTTTGAACCCCCTGAAATGAGGGTATTCCATATCATGCTTCAAATATGGATTTGTTAGAAATCACATGCCACACATTCTTTCCATGGTAGTTAATGAGAATTTGTTATATCATGTTGTTGTGAATGATTTCATGTAATATATTCATGATATTGTGATAGGTACCATGATGGAGGTGCTTGCTATTGTGATAGGTGTATTGGTACATGTTATGGTTGAATTGGATGTATTCAAAACATTTTTTAGTACTAATTAAGGGCCCTCTTGAATCAGAAACTGCTAGGTCATGTATCTGTCATTGGATATAGATTGTGTTGTTATGGGCTATAAATGGATTCCATGATATAATTCTACAGGGTGTAATGGACCCCATAGATCAGAATTTTCTATAACATTTCCTTAATTTTAAAAAATAGTGGTTTCTGAGAAGTTTCATTGGCTTACAATCCAGAAACCTATTAAACACGACGTGTGTTTCTATGTACACATGAACATGTGATATCTTAGGTATACCCACCATGTACCCTTTAATTCCATGACCCATGTTACCCAAAGTCTGTTCCTTATTACATAAAACTAGCATCATCACAAGAGTTCATGTCTCGACAGACTGATTAGTTATGCAGCCTTTGATGTAGTGGATACATACATAAGTTTTACATTACATCACGAAATGGAAAAACAACAAAATTTTGTCCCCTTTGAACACACACATATTCTTTAGCCTATTCTTACATGTTAATAATCATATACATCATCACATACTCGGAAAAATAAAACAGAGAAAGGGGTTAGATCAAATGCTTAGTATGGATAAAAATAAAGCAGATGCTAACATAAATAAGAATAAACATTTATGGAAATTTGTAAGACTAAAACATGAGACTTTGAATCATAAATTTCAACATATTTTTGCATATATAAATCAAATAATTCCATTTAATTATTCACATGGATATTCAACTAGTTGAATAATCACATGAAATATCAACTTCCAATTTCATAATGATGGAATTCGTAATATTGGAAATCATAACCACGTATTCAATGCCTCATACTAATAATTAAAATAAGAGTTTTTCAAGGCCTTGTTCTAAGACACTAGTTTTCCTCATTAGACTTACCGATGCATCGATGAGCTATTTTGGGCTCCACCCATCACATACTGTGTCGAATGCATTCCTTATTGGAAAATAATGAATCACAATCTAAACATTTGTATTAAACTAGCAAATAAAATGTCAATATTTTAAACACCTACTGTGAATGGTATAGAAATAGAAAAACTATGTATAACCCTATATTTGACTTTAAATATTCATTATTGTTTCATAAATAAATTTAATTATTTAATGTATAATATTTATAAATAAAATACAATTATAAATTTTTCTTTTCAGTTTTCTAATGAGTATTTATAGACAAATTTATCTTCTGTATAACCATATATTAAAAATGGGTTTTTTATTAAACATTGAATATAACTATTTTAACTATTCATTAAATAAAATATTAATAACTTTCCTAATATAAACCATTTGGATCAAAATGATCATATTTTATTTTTAAGGTAGACTTTGGTAGAAATAAATTTACCCAACAGAATTGAGAAATGTGGTAGGGTAATTTCAATATCATTTTAACCATTAATTAACATAAATGAGATATAAAAAGTAATAGTATCAATTAAAAATGAGAATTTTAAATAAACCCTTACATGTCGTCCATCATTTCTTCAAAAACAATATTATGTCACTATATAATAAATATCTTTTTATTATAGATATAAAAGAAGACCATATACATTATTATGTTACAATTTAATATTTCTTAATAATTTCAAATTTTTAATTTTTTTACAATTTATTACTAAAATCCACATTTAGGTGTTGACTATTCTTATTCCCATACTAGATTGGTTCTGATGGTTATATTCCATTAACTTTTTTCATTGTTCAATAATATATATAATTCTAATAATCATATCTGAATTTTATATTTTTTATTATATATACATATTTTCCATTCATATATGGTGGTTATGATACTATTTTATGTCACTTCAAATAGACATTATTAAGTATGTATGAATGAGTTATTATTTAATTTTTTAATAAATTGACTAAAAAGAATGGAATGAAATAATATATTATTATAAGAAAATTTTTAAATCATAAATACCATATATATTCATCAAATCTATCCATATAATCATCCATGTATGGTATAAATAAAGAATGAATCAAATTGCTTGGAATCAATTCTAGTCAACATGTTTGAAGGAATAACACTAACATTTCTCATGGGATTGTAGGGTGGAATACAATGGTCGTACCATTAACATAAAAACATAGAAGTACATTAATGATACATATTTCAAATTTTTAATATGATTTTATAAAATTTAGAGGGTGTTAATTAAGAATGAAACATGAAATACATTGATAAATACAATAAACTCTTTTTTGTGAAACCTCCTATGGGTTACTCCATAAGAATTGACGGATTGTATTTATAAAATTACATAATCTAAATGAAATTGTAATGGAATTTGGAAATAATTCACTTAAGTTTTAGATCTTGTGAACAAAATTTTTGTGAATAAATTAATGGGGGGTACCTTTATAACAGAAGAGGGTGGCATGATTGTAAGTACATAAAATGATAAAATATAATAATTTCAATTGATGTGAATGTGGACCCAAGGAAAATAATATTTTAATATAAGATAATTTTGGATCTAAATACCTTTAACCATATCATTTAGGTAAGTATTATGGATATTCTATGACTTATCTCAAAATTGTATCCCCATGCTAATATTTGTAACCTTCATATTGATGAAATAGTTTTTCCATTTTGAATAATCGTGATGAAAATTTGGAAATTGACTTATTTTAAAGATAATTATATTTTGATTAAAAATATGGAAATCATTTTATCAAATTAAATTCATATTATTGGTTGAATTCCATTATAAAACATGTTTTCAAAATTCAATGAGACCCATTTCTAAAGAAAAATGAAATTTTAAGCATAAAACAAAATTCAATAAAATTGCATTATAAGTAAATACCCTATGATCATTGTAAAAATAATTTATTTATTATTTTAACAACCAATTTCATTAATTTAAATCATAAATACTGATTAATTAAATTTACTATAATAAAAACACATTGTTGAAAAACATATAGTTTTTCAAAAACTGTATCCTTTTACCATATAATATTTCTTATAATTTATTTTAACTAACATGAAAAAATATTTCATTACGTAATTGTGTAATGAAAAATTAATTATTTAAAAAATATGAATTTATTTTTAAATAAAAAATATATATAACAAAAATTATGCATATAATCAAAATTGTTCATTCTGATCAATAACCTTTCCTACGTGGGTAGGAAATTATTTTCAACAATTATATTTTATTTAAATGTCATATAATGTGAATTATATTATAACATATAATATTTATTCACATAATGATAGTGTTCCACACATAATTTGATAATATATATATACTTATTAATGATAGATCATAAGGAGTAACATTATACCAAAATTATAATGGTTTAACCATGAAATTATTTCATTGTTATACAAACAACGATGGAATGATAAACCGAATATTATCCATAAGTTCCCATGTTTCATCCAATAAATTAAAATTACTCTATTAACATATAACGTGGGGTGTAATATTACTCAATTGATCAATATCTTTACAATTTTTGATTTCTACGAGTTCCTCCTCAAAAAATAACACCCCCCAATGGTATGAATATTTAATTCATTACATGTAATGGATTGGCTATATAAATTTTCAAATGATATAGAAGGAAAAAATTATAACAATGGGAAAGGATTTATGGAAGTTCAAAATGATTTCCAAAAATTTGGTTGTCGGCCAACATTTCTTAGTGATTGATATATCTATGTCTTAGCATACCTTATTTCAAAATATAATAACCTTCATTGAATGATATTTCTATAGAAACACTATATTTACATCTACGATCTCCAAATATTTCAAATCACATTTGTATAAACATAGTTCTACCTATTAGTTACATATATTTCCATCATGTTAATACTTTATACAATGTGGGGAAAGAGGACAATGTTTTCCTTCAAGCCTGATACACGATGTGAGTGATGACTATACACCATGTACATTTATTTAAACAACGTTATGGGAGAGCTACATTCCATGTAATCAAATTACAATGCCATGTGATCGTCTGGCTAGTAGATGTATGGATACAACATGCAGTCTCAAGTACAAGTCCTGTTCCTTTTTTTAATTATTATTTCGGCAATAGTTCCATTTTTTGAGACATATGAAAATGACTCTATTTAGACATATGTCACACCCAATAAAATCTGAAAAAATCATTGTCTTTAAATTCATCATACGATCCTCAATACGAAAAATGTTGGATCTGTTGGAACTATCTCTTTGACTACTCAATTCTACTTGTGCCTTTCTTCCTAATTTCGTCTCCCGATAAAGTTATCAATGTTTGAGTTATTTTTCTCATTTTGTTGATATTCCTCATTCTAGGACAAATCATATTTTTACATGGGATGAGGACATACATACTAAAATTTGGTAGGTGTTGTTGTACTTTTCATTGATTATCATGTTGATTATATATGACAGAGTTTCATTCAACAACTTTTTGGATGTTGCGTATTAAATAATAAATATTTTTATTTCCTATTGATGATTAGGAAATTATGTAGATGATTTGAAATCAGGATTAGGGTTGCAAACATTAATTTTTCGCCACCCCAGGGGTGTGATTCCCTTGGATGGATATTTGGATGATAATTCCTCTAAGGAATGAAATAAATTTACCTTTTTGGGATGCTAAAAATGTATTTATCATTATATAAATTTTCCACATGAGTGATACTTTTATTTCACTGTACATGATTAATTTACCTATGTTGGATATTATGTAATCTATGCCCACATTATTTTATTAAGTTAAAGCCATGAGATAATTTAATTCACATGTATTGCTTCTGACATGGAATGTGTCTTCAGATTAAACGATATAAAAGTTGTAATTAGCAATGGGCAAGACATATTCCCAGTTAATATACAAGGTCAGGCTCATGAGGCTAATTAATTATTATATTCTTGGGTGAAACATTGTCTTAGTTAAAATACCATGAATGAGATCGAGAGGTTTACAACGTAAATGCTTGGAGTGAGGTATATATAGGTTTGTCGGGGTCATTGGGTCTTATTTAAAATGACATGAAAACCTAGTATCGATTTAAGGATACCTCGACCATGCTCTATTGGCATTTTATTAAATTATTTTTATGTCATTTGTTGATGATTAATTTTATACAGTGGTATTCTGGACTTATCCGACCACAATACTTTTATATAATCCAATGTTATTGAATAATGTAGTAGAAGGACTAATGACATGTCTTCTAAGCCAATGCACAATATTGGATTAGTTCTCCATCTGTACTTGGATACTTTTTCTTGTAATACATCTATAGTTCGTACATTTGAGTACCTTTTGGTTTACTGCTTTAACTATTTTACACTACAAGTTGTATATATCCATGACCAAATTAGAACATACAATGTGTCTGGGGGGGTTCGGATTGGGATTTTGTCTCAAAACCTGTTTGTTTCATTCATTTGGGATAAAATAGATTATATTATTACTGATATTAATCATAAAAGGTTCACTTCTATAAGTACTTGATATGCTAATAAAGAGTGGGAGAGAATGATTCTGAGATGAGACATGTGATTCTTCTTAGTACATTTTTGTTCTATTGGTCTTTTGAGACATATAGTGTGTATTATTTCATTTTACATGTTTGGTATTCTTTCTTAGAACCTATAATATGTTTCTTTAACTTTTTTATGGAATGATAATTTGTTATTTATATTACTAGTCATATGTTGTATATTTCAATTGTATGTTATTTACTACATCCACTATGGTATATTTTTCATTAGGTTATGTTTTACTCTAACAATAATGGTAATGTATCCCCACAGTCACACCTTTGTCCCTCACTGCTAGTTAGAAGCCTCTAGCGCTTGGGGAAATGTGTATGAAGCCATGTGGTCAAACATGTTTGGGGCACCACTTGAGGGGAATTTGGATATGGGACATTACTATATGGTATCAGAGCATTTATTATCTAGTCTGCTTTATTGTTTGGAGATGATATACAAAGTTGTAAAGGAAAAGGATATGTCCTAAATTGTGTTTGGGAGTAGTAACCCACAGACATGGTAATTCCAAAATAACTCTAATGAAATCACAATTTTTGGATTTTGAGATACTTGAGTTGATTTGATTTCACGGTTCTGTGACCAACTTGTTTTATGATAATATTATTGATAGCATTGTGGTTCTATTTTGTTTCAACACCCAAAGATGAGTGTATTTCATCTGATGCAACATATATGCAGTTGTTAGAAATCACATACCACACTTTCATGCCATTCTAGTTAGAGAGAATTTATGATTTCAGGAAGTTGTGATTGATTACATAATACATATTAATGTTATATTGATAGGTACCGTAATTGAGTTTCATGCTATTTTGATTGGTCAATTGGTATATTATATGGTAGAATTGGATGGATGCCAAATTTTTTTTACTAAGGATTAAGGGCCCTCTCGGATCGGAAATTGGTGGCTTGTGATTCAGCCATGGGATATATATTATGTTGTTCTGGGCTATATATAGATGGCCAGATTTAATTTTGCGGGATGTATGAGACCCCATAGATCATAATTTGTCCCACCATTTCCTTAATTTTTAAAAAAATGGGGTTATTGGTTAGTTTCATTGGATTATTATCTAGAAACCTATTGAGAACGACCTAAGATGCTTTAAACACATGCCCCTGTGATATCATAAGTATACCTGTCGTTTTACCTTTATTTCCTCGACCCTAGTTACCAAAAGTTGGTGCATTATTACGTAAAACTGGAATCCTCACAAGAGAGCTAGTCTTGAAATAACCATTAGTTTAGTAGATATAGAAGTACTAGATACATAAATAAGGTTTACATTACTTCATGAAATGAAAAAACAACAACAATGTGTCAAATTTAAATACACTCATATCTCTTAGCCTATTCCTTTAGGTTAATTGTAATATTTATCTTCCCATCTTGGGATAAATAAATCAAAGATAGAGGTGAGCTCAGATGCTCACTAAGTAGTCTATTAAATAAGGGACTATAATAAATAAGCATAAAAAATTAAGGAAATGTACCAGAATAAAACAGAATACTTTTAAACATAAACTTCAGCATATTAAGGAAAAGATAAATCACATAATTCCATTTACGTATTCACATGGATATTCAACTAGTTGAATAATCACATGTAATATCAATAACTAATTTCATAAGTATGGAATTCATAATTTTTGAAATCATAACCACATAGTCAAGGCCATGTACCAATACTACAAATAAGATTTTTTCAAGGCCTTTTCACAAGACATATGTTTTCCTCATGAGACATACATATGCATTGATGAGCTATTGCGGGCTCCACCCGTAACATACTAATTCCAATGCATTCCTCATTTGAAAAGGATGAATCATAATCTAAAAATTTGTATTAAATCTAGCATATGAAATTTCAATATTTTAACCACAAACTCTAAATGGTCTAAAAATATAAATAATATGTATAACCTTACATTCGACTATAAATATTAATCATTGTGTCATAAAAAATTTATTTATTTAATGTCTAATATTTATAATGAAAATACCATTATATAGGATAATTTTTCAGATTTATATTGAATATTTATAGTTGAATTTATTCTATTTTTAACCCTAAATTAAAAATAGTTTAGATAGTAAACTTTTATTTTTACACTTTTATATAATATTTAAATAAAATATTAATTAATGTCTTCATATAATCCAAGTGGATCAAAAGGATCATATTTTATTCTAATGGTTGAATTTGGTTTAAATACACTTATAAAATAGAATTAGGACATGTTTTTGGGTAATTATAATTTCATTTCATCCTTTAATTTCCCCAAATGGGATTTAAGCATTAATAGGATCAATTAAAAATGAGATTGTGAAATAAACCCTTACATGTTCTCCATCATTTAATCAAAAAAAAAATTACGATACTATATAATAATAATTTTTATTATACATATATAAAAATACCATTTACATTATTTTGTAACAATTTACCAATTCCAAATAATTTCAATTTACCAATTTAGTTAAAATTTATTATTTAAATCCACATTCAGTTGTTGACTCTTCTCATTCCCATGCTGGTTCTAGTTTATGGTTCTATTCAATGAACCATTTTAAATGTTTAATAATATATATAATGCTAATATTATTATAATAATTTTATTCATTCATTATATATACATTAATTCACATTCATATAAGGTGATTATGGGAACTATTTTATGTCACCTCATGGAGACAATAGTAAGTATGTATGAATGTGTAATTATTTCATTTTCTAATAAATGGACAAAAAATCATGGAATGAAATAATATTTATTTATAAATTAATTATATTATCATAAATACCATATATATTATTAAAATCTATCCATATGACCATCTATGAATGGAATACATAATGAACGAATCAAATTACTTTGCATTGATTATAGTCATCATGTATGCATGAACAACATTATAATTTCCCATGGGATTGTAGGGCATTTTAAAATGGTAGTACCATTAACATAAAAACATAGAAGTATATTAATGATACCGATTTCATTTTTTTAAAATGATTTTATAATATTTTGAGGGTGTTAATTGTGATATAAACTGAAAATACATCGATAAATACAATTAACTCTAATTTGGGAAACCACATATGGGTTACTCCTTAGGCATTTAAGGATTTTATTTTGGAAATTACATAATTTAAAGGAAATGGGAATGGAATTTATGAAAATTTTCTTTATATATTAGATCAACTAGACAAAATTTGTGTGAATACATTATTGGGGGGGGGGGGAGGTTCCCCTTTATAAGTGAGGTGGGTGGCATGATTATATGTAAAAAAATTTAATAATAAAATAAAGTCAATTGAAGTGAATGTTTCCCCTAGGAAAAAAATATATTAATATAAGATAATTTTGGATATAAATACCTTTAAACAGTATCATTTAGCTAAGTATTAGGGATATTCTAAGACTTATGTCTAACTTGTATCCCCATGTTAATATTTGTAAACATTATGTCGATGGAAATGTCTTTCCAATATGAATATTCACAAATAAAAAAATGATGATGATATATTTAAAAAAATTACATTTTGATTGAAAATATTGAAATAATTTTATCAAATTAAATTCATATAATTGCCAGAATATCATTTTAAAATATTATTTCAAAATTCAATAAAACCCATTTCTGAAAAACATGTCATTATATGCATAAAGAAAAATTCAATCAAATACCATTCTAAGTAAATACCCTACGATCAATATAATAATAATTTATTTAAAATATTATCTACCCATTTAATTAAACTAAGTCATCAATAGTGATCAATTACGTTTATTATGATAAAAACACATTTCTGTAATCATTATAGTTCTTTAAAAATTGTATCCTTTTCCATATATTATTTTTAATATTTTTTTTATTCAAAATAAAAAATATTTCATTAAATACATGTGTAATAAAAAATTTCATTATTTAATAAATATGCATTTATTTTTAAATAAAAAATATAAATAAAAAAATTATGCATATAATCAAAATATTTCAAAATATTTTATTCGGATAAATACTATCTCCTACGTGAATATGAGATTATTTTCTATAAATATTTTTCATTTATATGGCATATAATGTACATTATTTTATAACTTATCATATTTATTCATATAATGATTGTGTTCCATCCTTTGTTAGGAATAAAATATATTTATTTATTGATGATAATTCACTAGGAGGTACATTATACCAACTTTGTAATTGTTTCACCATCGAAATTATTTCATTGTTATACAAAAAAAGGTGGAAAGATAAACTTTATCATATCCTTTGGTTCCCATGTTTATTAAAAATATTTACAATTACTCCATTAAAAATTAAATAGGTGAGTAATATTACTCAATTCTTCAATATATCTATAATTTATGTTTTCTTTGAGTTCCTCCTCAAAAAACACCATCCTCCATTGGTATGAATATTGATTTCATTCCATGTAATGGATCGGAAATATACATTCTCAGATGATATACATGGAAAAAATTATAACAATGTGAAAGGTTATAAGGATGTTCTAAATTCTATCCAAAAAATTGGGTGTGGTCTGAAATTTCATATTGATGGATTTATCTGTGGATGATATAAGGACTTGGCCATAAACATTACATAATCATGAATTAAATGAATAATAAACATAGAGTATCTTTTTAGGTTTAGAGTTTTAGAGAATTAGGCATAAATATTACATAACAACTTGAATATTACATGTATACTCTTCTACTCTGTTTCCATTTTTTCAAAAAATAAAAACTCTTGAATAAATGAATCATGTCTAGATCCATGTTTTAGACAGTATGAATTTTCATTGATCCCATCCTTGACCCTCTTCCACTTTATGTCCATTTAAAAACATTTCAAAAACATGGGATAGGCCTAAAAAGCTCAGTAAGGGATACACAAGGAATAAAAACTGTTATATTTTCAAAGCAACAGGTAATAAATTTATACATTGTCAGAAGTAACACTTTTCCCCTTTATGAAGTAGTAAATACTGTTCACTGAATGAAAGAATATTTCTTACACTTTTGTGAAAAAAATATTACCATAAAACCAATATAAAGAAAACATAACATATAAATGTATCTTGGGAAAAATCATTCTTAAGTTCAATAACCATACAGTAGACTTCCACAAATATCACTGAATGGATATCCATACGGCCTACTTCAATACCCAATGCATTGGAGGTTATAATGTAACCACTCGTCCGGGTTTATCACGACACCACCCGTCATATGGATTATCACTTAACCACCCAAAAAATGTCCAAGAACCATCATAACACATAAAATATTGACAAAAATAAATATTTCACTAATAACATTTCATTTTCAATCACAAGATGTAATTTCAAGATATTGAAATAATCAATTTATTTTTATAAACCATTTAAAAGGAGATTTTTGAATCAAAGAGTCCCATGCCACAATAAAGATTTTAATGGAATTATAATTGTAAAACATTAATTTCTATATAAATAAATACTCAAAAATATTTTAAAAACATGAACATTAATGATAAAATTTAGAATAATAAATCTTTAAATCATTTGAAATGATATTTTAGTTAATGATTTTTTATCGAAATTAGAGACTCTTGAATACATATAATAGAGTAATAACATTTAATCTTTAACTTATAATATCATGAGAATAAATGGATTCATGATATAATATGAAAAAGGATAGTATATACACCATATAAGAGTGAAATGATGCATATCCACAATGAAGTCTTAAAGGAAATGTAAATTGAGATGAAATCCCTTATAAAGAGTGTATTCTTAAATTAAAGATAAATCAATCACATTATTAAGTGTGAAAAATATAAATAAACCCAATACAAGTGGATATTAATTTTAAAACAGTTATAGGTAATTCACACATATTAATATGACGACATATTCAAGAAGTACAGATTTTACCCAAAGAATTGAAATTGGTTTAAGAAGTTCCCTTGCAAAAATTCAAAAGCCTAACAGCGTCCCATTAAAATTCATAAAATGATTTGATGAGATAAAAAGGGTATCTCATCACTTTTACATAATTTTTAAATCAATAATAATATTGAATAACATATCCCAACATAATAATATTTAAATTAAAAGACATACAAAAAATAAATCTTTTACAGAGAGAAGGGTGAAAGGTTCCCTTACCGATTTGGTAAAATACAAAGCATATGCCACATGGAAGAAGGATCATACAATGAAGGTTTAAATAATCATAAATGAAATTATATTACTCAAATATTAAAATAATGTTCTTTATATACACCACACAAAAGGAAATAGTGTAAAACATAGAATAAATCTCACGGGAATACAAAGTGAGATGAATCCCTTTACCACATTGTAATCAACTGAGTCATATGACCAAAAGTGAATAACCACCAAATTAGTCTCATAATACCATGAATATAATTAGAAACATGATAATATATATCAAATGCAGGTACACAATACACCACATGCAAATAATAAGTGGCGAACAATGCAAATCTCACGTAATTAAAAGTGATCTTAGAAAATCCCTTACCTCTTGTCCTACATGACTCGTAAGTATCGTGTTCATTCTAAATAATAAAAATTAGAGATTCTCTACATAATTAAGAAATTTTTTAAAGTTTATTATTCATTTTATATCTCTTGTTATCTTTCTATAACAACTAGTTAATTATATGAGTTCATATTGGATATTTTATTGATGTTCGGAACCTGAGTCAAAAATGAACTTGTTATAATTAAAATTTGTCCATATTGTCCAAATTCCATTACATATAGAATGATATACATGGTTTATATATCATATAAATCATATATATCTTGTTAATATGTATTTATAATATTCCTTATCATTTGGAGGTAAGAAATGAAATGCACCTTTCATGCAGACGGTAAGATGTACGTACGCATGAACGCTACTATCATTTATATATTATATTTAAAGGAATGAAAACATAATTATATATTGTTATATTATAATCCCAATATAACATAATATATAATATCACTAACTCTATCCTTTATACATCCCACATATGGCATTATCGATTCATATCTCTTTGAGGGGGTGGTAGTTCGCACTTTCTCAAATAAAATTATCACGTTTAACTATTATAGAAACCATATAGGCAGTATACAAATTTTAAATAATAGAATAATAAAGAAAATATAAACAAAATATATATAATATAAAAATACATTGCCATATTAATGGCCACCATGATAGGAATTTGGAGATAATCGAGCAATCAACCTTTTGTGAGGCGTTAGTTTTCCATCCACAGAAACAGTATGTTCTTCACACATTAGATGGAGGTGTGTGTAAGTGTAGTAAAAATACTTATTATGAAAACATACTAATATATTGAGGATATTGGTTTTGTTATAAAATAAATGAATAAAAATATTTTAGGTTTTTGAGGTTTAAAATAAAAAAAATAAGTTATGAGGAACCACTACCTTTAATTTGGGTAACTTCTTTTGAATTGAACCAAATGAACTTCTTGAAGTGTATTATGCCTAACGTAAAGCTACATGGAGAAGAAGAGGTATGTAGGAATATTAATATGGAAGATTATTGATGATACAAAATTCTTGAGAGGTGTGACGAATTTGTTAGATGTGGTGTCCTTTTATAAGGGGGAGGAGGGGCTCTTTAGGAAAGTGTGAAAATATTATTTTATTATATAATGATATTCGGTATCATAAAATCAAAACTAATTAAAGATGAAGATAAGATGACTCATGGTCAAAATAAAACCATTAAATAATAATTGGACAGGTTTTTTATGGTATTTTAATATTTATAATATTATTTATTTAAAACATTTATTAATGAGGAATATACATTTTCATTATTGTGACGTAAATAATTTAATTTATTTGTTTTCTAAAAATTAAAAAAAAAACTTCCATGATGTAGGAAATATGAGTATCTTTCCAATGAATATTTATTATAGAAAATATAACTAATATAAACCCATGTAAAAATTAATTTAATAAAAGATATTTGTCTGTTTCATTTTTTCCTTTCATTAAATTAATTATTCTAAAGTGTCATTATCTCTGTTAAATGGCTCCATGGGGTCCAAAATTAGAAACAATTATGGTAATGGTTGGACATGACTCATCAAATTAGGATAGGACAAGTGTTAAGGCAATTTTGTATTATTATGATATTTATTTTACCTTGAATAACCATATTTACCTTTAACCGTGGTAAATAAAAGTCAAAAATTACTATTCACCAAAAAATATATTAATATTATTGAACGAAATTTTCCATAACAATTGAAAAACTGTATTTTTGTTTTTTTAAATTCAATTCACAGAAGGGGTAAATCTGCATTTAAATTAAAAATTTAGTTTTTTTAACTCCTACTAAGTGGTTTCACTAATCATCAAAAATTGAGGCTCTTCAGAAAAATAAAAAAAAATAAACCTATGATATAGTTGTTATTCCAATTTAAAAAGTGATTTCTATTTTAAAAAATTCAAAACATATAAGAGTAATTAATGAATTTTAAATTATTTCTCTTTGTCAAAGAAAACAGCGTGTTTTTATGAAATAATAACTATCAAAATATTGACATTTGTTTATGTCTAATTTCAAAATGAAAATATTTCCAATGACCATAATTAGCTTAAATTGTAACAATATACTATAATTAAACTTTAAAACCAATTAAATATATAATATAAATATATAAATAAACTATCTTAAAAAGAAAATTTTAAATTAACATACAGTATTTTTCACTATTGATTAAAAAATGATCTTTATCAAAAAAATACCAAAAATTTACCCAAAGTAAATTTTGAGGTCCACAATATAAAGAATAAATTTATTTTATAAAATTTAACATATAAAAATGACCAAAATTATATTTAATGAGGGTTTTCCATTAAAAGGCGGTAAATCGTCCTCTTACTGAATATTAGAGTATTCCTGATTAAAATTAGATTCATTCATATTTTAAGCCCCTAACTTTTATTGGATAATTTTAAAAAAAATTAACAAACATAAATAATAATATTTTATTTAGTTCTATTCATTCTCATCAATACAATGGCTAGGAAATAACTACCATTAAAAATAATATTAATATATTATTAATGTGCAATGTAAGATTTAAAAGAAACACATTGTTGTGTATCAGGTATGACCTCGAACATAGTGTCACCATTAATGTAAAATTAATATTTAATAGAAAAATATTAATAAATATGAAAACTATCTTATTCATTATTTATCTACGATGTTAGATCCTTGCCCCCTTTTGGGAATTGCGTCCTCACAATTTCAAAAATGGGCTTCAAAACATCATTAAAATTCATACAGCGGAAAAGAGTCAGTAGAAAATGATGCATTGAAATAAAGAAAGGGAAGTACAAAGTTCACTTTAGATAACCCATACAAGGATTCCATATAGGAAAACATGGATATGTAAGAGAGAACAAATAGGATGCTCTGATGAACAGTGATAGAAAACATTATTATGTGAATTTTAACCACCAGACAATCGCAAACATATAATGTGTTAAATGGTAATTGATTACTTAGTAGGAAATGTTAACCCATAATGTTTTTGTTTTGCGTAACGTTTCACAATATTTAGGAATTCATTTATTACACAGAATAAGAACATATGTAAATATACTTACCTTCAAGAATATTTTCATCATTCAATAATTTTCTACCAAAAACTAATCATATATCCATGCAATGAGAATTAAAAAAGACTTGGTCACAGACCAAGCACAAGAATCATCTTTTAGAGAGTCATATAATCCTCAAAATAAGAGCTATATATTTCCCTTGTCTTTAGACATCAACTAAAAACAAAATGGTTAGTGAGATATTAGATAATACCCAAAAAGTACAATCTTATACAAGAAGAAAAAATAATCTTAATCACCAAAATTTGTCAAACAAAAACCAAAGATCAACAAAGACCTTTCAATAAACAATTTCCCCTAAAATTCTTCAAAAGTACTCCAAACTGAGATTGTAACCCAAATCCGATAAGGATTTAATAATAATGACTTCCAAGATACCTCATAAAATTTATCTCCAAACATCACCAGTTACTCATAAAGACTCGTATTGACATGCAATTAACCTAGTCACATATTCTCTATGATTGGGTAATCATTTTCACAAATAAATCAAATCATCCTATGTACATAATAAAATCATAGATTTTTTCAAACTAAAATTTCAACCATTATCCCAAAATTTCAATCAAATATTATTCTATCTTCATTACATATATAGTGTTTTATCAAAAGATATAAAGTCTTCCACATCAACCATTATCACTTAATCACTAAATCAATTTTCTATACTATGTATATACATTTTATAAAACATTAGTTACAAAAATCAACTTATTCTTGTCCCATAAAATCATTTTACTAAAATAATAAGTCATACTAACCTAGGACTTCTTGTAGGATACTGGTTGGTGATGTGCCCTTGTCACCCATCAGTTGGGGGTTCGTTTCCTGTATCCTTACCAGATGCGATGGGTTGTAACCCATCCTACAGGTTGTTATTTTTATAAAACTCAAAAATAAACCTAACATGTTTTAACCACAATGGATTATTTATACCTCTCTTTTTCATCCAAATTAATTATGATCTCAACATCTTAATTCTTGATGTCTTATTTCACCACCATATGATAAAATAAAACGATCCCAAAAATGATGAATATCATACCTTGATCAGGGTGTCCATTTGGTTTCATCCTGAATTTTTCCACATTGGTAGATGGTACATGCATTGCAAAAATGATTTAGAGATCGTTAAAAATCATTTTCTTCCTCCATCCTAATAATCCTTTTACAAAATGGGTCATATGGGTGTTCACATAAAATCTTTTTTGAAAAATAATCATGTATGATATATAATTTCAAAATAGCTGATAAAACCTGATTTCTATAAAATAGTTGGACCGAATTTGATTTGAAACATTCAATTAACTATCCTTTTAAAATACCATAAGTATATGCCAAGAGAATATATTGTAATAGAAAATATAAATAGGTTGCATAAGGTTCTCCTTCTTCAATTCCTTTTTTAAAATCATAATATTCATTAATATCTTATCAAATGGTAAAGTAATTGTAAATGCCTTGATAATATTTAACATTCTTGAAAATATTAGTATATTGTGAAAATAAGATTTTTTAAACACATCTCATGATCCATGATGATAACTAGGTATAGTGGAGTTGTTTGATATCTCAAACAACATTTTTCAAGTGAGATGTATGCTCGAGAACGTTTCACAATCATCCGAACATGACATGGAAATAATTATTGAAAGCAAGTAATCAAGAAGAGATATGAATTTCATTTGAGATCCTCCTCCTTCCATTTGTAACTAAATTTCATTTATCTAAAAATGTTATAAAACTAGGATTTCACTGAAATAATAGACCTAGGGACTAAACATGTGTTAAAAAAAACAACTAATCCCTAGAGTTGTCTAAACTGACTTCTGAAACCAACTATAGGGACCAGAACATAAAAATTACATAATATTGAATTAAATTAATAATTCACATTGAGGATATTTTCATGTTTTTAGTTTTACAGAATTTGGAATAACTATTACATAACAACATGAATATTACATATAGACACTTCTAATCTGTTTCAATATTTTCAGAAAATAAAAACTCTTGAATAAATGAGACAGGTATAGTACCATGTTTTAGACATCATGAATTTTCCTTGATCCCATCCTTTACCCTATTACTCATTATGTCCTATGAAAAACATGTCATAAACATGGGATGAGCATAAAAAACTCAGTAAGGGATACACATAGAAGGAAAACTGTTAGATTTTCAAAACAATAAGTTATCCATGAATACATTATCATAAGTAATACTTTTCCCCTTTATGAAGTAGTGAATACTCCTGACTGAATGAATGATCATTGATTACACTTTTGTAACCAAAATTTTTCCCTAAAACCTATATAAAGAATATAGAACATATAAAGGTAATGTGGTACATATACATTCTTAAGTGGAATAACCATACCGTTGACTTCCAAAAATATCACTAAATGGAATTTCCATACTGCCGACTTCCTTACCCAATGCATTGGAGGTTATAACATCATCACACATCCTAGTTCATCACAGCACCACCCATCTTTTGTTTAATCTTGTAACCACCCATAAAATTCCCATGTAACATCATAACACATTAAATATTTCAAAAATAAATATTTAAATAATCAAATTTCATTTGCAATCACAAGTTGTAATTTCAAGATATTGAAACAATCAATCTATTTTCATAAACCATTTAAAAGGAGATTTTTTAATCAATGTGTCCCATTCCACATTGAAGATTTTAATGTAATTATATTTTTGAAACATTAATTTCCATATTGATAAATACTCAAAACCAATTTTAAAACATAGACATTAATGATAATTATTTATAATAATAAATCTTTAAAACATTTAAAATGATATTTTAGTTATATAATTCTTAATAAAATGAGAGAATCTTGAATACAAATAATTGAGTTAGAAGATATAATATGAACATTATAATATCATTAGGATAAAGGGATTCATCATATAATATGTTCAAATATATTATATGAACCATATAAGAGCGAATTGTTTCATAACCACAATGAAGTCTCAATGGAAATGTAAATAGAGATGAAATCACTTATAAAGGTTGTTTCCTCAAATTGTGGATAAAGGAATCACATAATTATCTGTGAAAAACATAAATACCCAAAATATAAGTGGATATTGAGTCTAAAATAGATATTGTTCATTCTCACATATTCATTGGATGAAATATTCAAGAATTACACGTTTAACCCAAAAAATTGAAATTGGGTTAAGAAGTTCCCTTCCAAAAATTTAAAAGACTAATAGAATAATTTTAAAATACCAAAAATGAGTTGATGAGATAAAAATGGTATCTCACAACTTGGACACATTTTTTCATCAATAAGGATAAATAATAACATATCCCATCATAATAAGATGTAAATTAAATGGCATAACGAAAATATTTCTTTTAAAAAGAGGAGGGTGAAAGGTTCTCTTACCAATTTGGTAACATACAAAACATATGCCACATGGAAGAAGGATCATACAATTAAGATTTAAATAATAATAAATTAAAGTATATTACTCAATGATTGTAATCATGATCATTAAATACACCACACAAATGGAAATAGTGTCAAATATAGCATGAATCTTATAGGAATAAAAAGTGATATGAAACCCTTTACCACGTTGTAATCAACTAAGTCATATGAAAAAAAGTTTATAACCACCAAATTATTCAAATAATTACATGAATATAATGCTAATCATGTTAATTTTATCAAATGGAAGTACACAATGCACCACATGCAATTAATAAATGGAGAACAATGGAAATCTCATGTAATTAAATGTGATATAAGAAAATCCCTGACATCGTGTCCTACATGACTCGTATGTTCTATGTTCTTCTTGAATAATGAACATAAGTTAATAAATACTTCATTAAAAAAATTGTAATGTTTATTATTCATTTTATATCACTTATTATCTTTCTATAACAACTAGTAAATTATTTGAGTTCATATTTGATATTTTATCGTTGTTCGGAACTTGAGTAAAAAATGTACCTATTATCATTACAATTTCCCATGTGGTCAAAAATCCATTATCTCAAGAATGGTATAAATGTTTTATATATCATATAAATCATAAATATCCATTGTATATGTATTTATAATATTCCTTATCATTTGGTGTTAAGAAATGAAATGCACCGTTCATTGAGACGGTAAGTCGTACGTACGCATGATCACTACTTTCATTTCTATTTTATATTTAATGAAATGAAAACATAATGATAAATTGGTATATTATAATTCCAATATAATATCATATATAATATCATTATCAATATCCTTTATACATCCCACATATGGCATTAACGAGTCATATCACATTGATGGGCCGTTAGTCCACACGTCCTCAAATGAAATTATCCCATTTACCCATTATGGAAACCATAAAGGTAGTATAAAAATGTAAAATACATAAGAATAAATAAAATATAAACATAATATATATCATATACAAATACAGTTACATTTTAATGTCCACCATGAGAGGCGGTAGGAGAGAATTGAACAATCCTTGTTTTGTGAGGCGTTAGTTTTCCATCCACAGAAACATTATGTCTTCAACCATTATATAGAGGTGTAACGCCCCGACCCCAGCTACCCAGAGTCGGTGCATTACTTTGTAACATTGGCATGATCACAAAAGATCAAGTCTCGAAAGACCGATTAGTTTAGTATCCTTGGAAACACTAGATACATTCGTAAACGTTACATTACATCATAAAGTGAAAAACTAAAATAACAAAGTCTCCATAGTCCACACTCATATCCTCTTCTGACAATCCCTACAGGTCATTCATAAAATACTTCTTCACATCCTGGAAAATATTAAAACATTGAAAGGGGTGAGCTCAGATGCTCAGTAAGATTAACAATATAGTGGAAGCTTCCATAAATAAACATTAACATTTAAGGTAATGTATAACCAAAACAAAAGCCTTTTAAACTTGAACTTCAACATAATATGGAAAAAGTAAAATGAGATAATTCCATTAACTTCTTCAGATGGATATTCTACTGGTCGAATAATCACATGCAATATCAATAACCACTTTCATAATGAGGGAATGTATAATGCCAGACATTCTGAAACATTTTGTCAAGGCCTCGGCCAAGACGTCTAAAATGATTAAGGCCTCGGCCAAAACCAAAAATCAAACTGGGAAAGGGCCTCGGCCAATTCCACGTCTAGTTGTCTCGTGAGACCTACCGATGCATCGAGGAGCTATAGCGGGCTCCACCCGTCACATATTGAGTCCAATACATTCCTCATATGAATAGGTTTAAACATAACATAAATATTCATATTAAAACTAGCATACGAAATGTCAACAATTTATCCATAAACTATGGATGGTATAAAATAACACATCCACAGTCAAATATTTCACAAAATGTTCAATGGAAGTTTTGTATCATAAATCAATTTCAATTAAACTTAAAACCCATCAAAGGATGTTGACATGGATGAAATCAAAGCTATTTGAGAGAAATATCTCTCCTTTTTGAAATCATTTAAAAGACCCATAATTATAAAATAATACATTTACTTTGAAAATATTCTTATAAGCTTGTTAGGGAAGCTTCGACGAAGTTATAATGGTGGAAAATAGCCGCACCCGCCGTATAAGTAAAAAAAACATTCTTACCTTAAATTTGTCAAAATGGTCAAAAAGTACATTGTTTGGAAAACGACGGTAAGATTCCTTTCAAAAACGTATAAGGGTATATATGACATTAACGCATTTTCCATTTAATAGTAAAAATGTTTTGAAAGACATTTTTAAGAAACATGGATGTGGATGATAACGAGGTCCCAGTACATAATTATGTATAAACAACCTTGGATAATGAAGAGGTTGTGAAGTAAACCCTTAAAAAGATAATTTTTTTAAAAAAATAGATATATTATGTGTATTCACTATAGTTACACATAAATAAAGTAAAAATACAAAATAGGACATAATAACATCATGACATAATTTGAAAGAAGGAGATTAACCCAAAGATTGGAAGTTGGGTTAAGTAGTTCCCTTACCTCGTGTCTGACATGACTCAACCGTTCGTTAACCTCCTGAATAATAAACTAGAGTTAATATATACCTTATTAAGAACCATTTTAAATTTCATTATTCTTTTTATATCACTTATTACAATGATATGAACATTATGTAATTATTTAAGTTAATAACGGTCGTTTTGTCGATCTTTGGTACTTGAGTCAACAATAAACTTCTTATAATTACAAGTTGTTTATGTGGTAGAATATCCATTATCTCCAGAATTATATCCATGATTTAGATGTCATATATATCATATATATCCAGTATATACATTCATTTATAATATTACGTAACATTTTGAGGTAAGAAATGAAATGCACCGTTCATGGAGACGGTAAGCCGTACGTACGCATGAACGCTACTTTCATTTCTATTTCATATTTAATGGAATGAAATAATAATGATATAAAGGTATAATATAGTTCCAGTATAATATCATATATAATATCATTTACTCCATCCTTTATACATCCCACATATGGCATTAACGATTCACATCACTTTGAGGGGGCGGTAGTCCGCACTTCCTAAAATGAAATTATCGCGTTTACCCATAATGGAAATCATAAAGTATTCCATAAATGAGAAATACATAACCATAAGGAAAACATAAACATAATATATATATCACATATGAAAATAGTGTCATCAAAATGTCCATCATTATAGGTGTTAAAAGAATTTGAACAATCATCGTTTCGTGAGGCAGTATTTCGCCACCCACAGAAACAGTATGTTCATTAACCATTAGACGAATGTGTGTGTAAGTTTAAACCAAATACTTATAACAACAACATCATAGTATATTTTAGATACTGGTGTTGTTACAAAAGAAAGGAATGAATAGAGTTTAAGGGGTTGGAGAAGCAAAATGAAACAAAACAAAATTAGAGAATACATTACCTTAAAAATAGGGTAGCTCTTTTTGATTTGAGCCAAAGTCTTCCTTGTAAAGAATTATGACCAAAGTGAGGCTTCTAGGAGTAAGGGAGGGATGTTGGCGGAGTATTTGGGTAGAGTTTGGCCGATCCAAATGGCTTGACGGTGTGAATAAGGTGGGAGAGGTGGGGGCCTTTTATAAGTGGAGAGGAGGGGCACTTTTGGAAAGTAATGAAATGTTATTCTATTATACAATGCTTTTCGGATTCTAAAGGTCCCAAACCTGTATAATTCTAGGATAAGGTGATAAGGGTTCGAAATATCCTCGTCCAATAGGCTTTGGACAAGTGTAAGCCTTGGATTTTACATTATCTTCTCATTTTATTTAAATCGTTAAATAATGAGGTCATCGCTTCATCATCATGATGTCATAAATAATTTAATTTATTTAATGTCTAAAAATTATCAAAAAAAATACTATGATGTAGGGAATATTTTTATCTTTCTAATGAATATTTATAATCAAAATTTGGACTTGTGTAACCCCACATAATAACTGTTTTAGTAAAACAACTCATGTTTGTGTCAATTTAATTTTAACATTAAATAAATATATATTAATGTCATTTTCAAACTAAAGTGGCTCCATGGGGTCCCCAAGTTGACCCATGGGTTGTCTTGGTCGGCCATGACTCATCCAATAGGAGTAGGACAAGTTTCATGCTCATCTCATATTATTAAAACATTATTTGTACCTTAAACTACACTAATTACCTCTAATCGCGATTAAGAACTTAAAAGTTACTATTCACCAAAAAATTTATTTTAATCTCATTGAACCACATTTTACTTCTTAATGACAACCATGTAGGTCGGATTTTTGAAAATCAAATCACAGAAGTGGTAATATTTCATTTAAACGAAAAATCAGTTATTTAACTACCACTTAGTGGTTTCACTATTCATCAAAAATTGATGTTTTTCAGAACAATGCCAAAATTTCACCCTAAGCTCTAATTGATATTCCGAATCCAAAAATGATGTCTATTTTACAAAATTCCAAACATATACGTTGCATTAATTAATTTTATAATTAATTACCGCTGTCACAACAAATAGCGTGTTTTTAAGAAACAATTTATATAAAAAGATTGGCAATTGTTTATGTCCAATTTCAAAGTGAAATTAATTCTAATGACCACCATTGGATAAAATGGTAAAAATATATTCTAATTATACTTTAGAACCACTAAATAGTATAATTTATCACAATAAATTATTTTGATTAAAACATTTGTTTTAAGTATTTTTCACTATTCATAAAAAATTAGAAGTTCTCAGAAAAATACCAAAAATTCAACATAGGCTAATTTCGATATTCCGAATCCAAAAATGAAGTCCATTTTGATAAATAAAATTTATAAAATTTTAAAAAGTAGGTATTACTATTCACAACGGCTAGTTTAATTCGTTGTGGTGTGTGTTAGAGCTCGAGGTTGCGTACAACGCACGCTATTGCATTATTCGAAGTGAAACGTACCGTGGAAGCTTGGGGTGTTACATTCTCCCCTCCTTCAATAAATTGCGTCCTCGCAATTTGAAATTTTTCTTTGAAAATAAAAGGTTGAAAAGAGAAAATACCTTTGAGGAAAACCCACATCGGAAATAAGGTTAATAAATATATAACATTAAAAGAAAGCAAGATAAGTACAAAGGTCACCCGATATATCCCATTCTAGGATTCTATGAAAATATAGAAATGGAGGAGAAACAAACCATCAAGGTCTGATGGAGAGTTATAGAAAACAGAATTAGGAGAATGTTTAACTACAAGAAAATCACAAACTTGTGATTGGTTAAACGGTCATTGAATCCCAAGTTGGAAAAGTTAACCGACAACATTTTTGTTTTAAGTTACCTTTTATAATGTTGAGGAATTTATTTAGGAGATTTACTAAGAACGTAAGGGAATATAAATACTTATTATGTATACATTCATTCGTTAATAAATTTTTACCACAAACCCATCTTTTACTCCAAATGGTAACAGAACTCAAAAATATTCTTTTTATCCTAATTGTATAAGGTTCAAAATATTAACACATGCCATTTAGATTAGTAAAACTATTTTGTAATAACTAGGGACTTCCTGTAGGCTAGTGGTATGAAATAAAGGCTTGTCTCACTATGGTTGTGGGTTCGATTCCTGCAGCTTTGTCCGACGCGACGGGTTATTCCCCACCCTGCAGGTTGTCCTTTTCCTAAAACTATAGTATTATAATATTCCAAAAATAATCTTCAGAAATTCTTTAACCATAAACAATACTATCTAAAGATCAACTTAATCCACTCCAACCTTTATAGTTATCCAAAATACCTCTGTCCAGACTTTCTCTAAAAGGTCACTTAATTCCAAAATCAATTGTAACATCAGATTTCCCAAACAATGAAAAGTTTCTCTTATTGTCACATACTAAAAATATGATTACATTAATCATATTAAAACCTTACTGAAATCAAAAAGTACTGCAGTACAATCCATATATATATATCACATTATTCTTATAACCATAATATAATCCTTGAGTCCAAAAGCACCAATACATTAATTATTCCGCTTCAACTGTAGTCACAGCATAAGATTGGCCTTGATCCCTTGGTCTTTTCTGAGGTAAGTTTCCTTGACGCTTAGGAAATTCATTTGCATAATGCCCCATTTCCCCACAATTGTAGCATTCAACTTTGACAGCCTCTTTCTTTCCCTTGCAATAACGAGCCTGGTGACCCTTTTCTCCACATTTATAACAAACTCTCATTCCTTTTAGGCACGTACCAGGGTGATTTTTCCCACAATTATCACATAATGTAAAATCCTTCTTTCCCTTTTTCCCTTTATCTATCTCTTGTTCCACTGTTCTCTTCTTCTCTTAATTTACTTTGTTGTCATAAGACTTAGAGAATTCATTTTCTGTCTTGATAGCACACGAGACAATATCTTCATATGATGAGAAGGATTGTGATACTAAAGCTCGACGGAAAAATGGTTTTAACCCATCAAAGAAACGATCAGTCTTACTCCTTGGGTTACATATATAATCGGCAGCATGCCTCTCTAACCTTGTAAAGTTATCCTCATACTTTGCGACATTCTCATCCTCCTTCTGCCTCAAACTCAGAAATTGCCTTTCCATATCTGCTCGATGGTCGCGAGGAAAGTAATTTTCTAAAAACAGATCTTAGAACTCCCTACATTCCATATTTGATACTTCATCATCTTCCTTCATGTTTTGAATCAATACCACCATTGATCATCATCTCTAGTGAGGTGGTAAACTGCCATGACAACCTTCTCCTATTCACTACTCCCCAAGGCATGGAATATTTTTCTAAGGAATTTATCCATTGCTCAGCTACTATAGGATTTGTACTCCCATTGAAGTTTGGTGGTTGCTGCCTCATGAAGCGGTCTAACATTGATCCTCCACGTTGCGGATCAGGGTGCTCCATACGAGTAAGGTTATTATTCATAACCTGAGTGAGTTGTCCCAGTATGGTAATAAGTTGATCGACACCAGTTGTATCTCCAGCTCCACAATAATTATCTTGAGCAGGAGGGCAATCCCTACACGGAGTGTGTGCATTGATACGCTTTCCATTCCTTCCACTAGGCGCCATTTCTAAACAATGGCATAAACTATATTAGTTTATAAATCAAAATACATAATTCCATACTTGTAAGATACTTAACATAAATTGAACTATTTATGGATATAATCCATAAAAATGTTTTCTTTGAGGAAGTATATACTCATAACCCTTCATAGTGGTTTATAAAGAAAATGAGAATTATCCAAAGCATATCCCCCGGGAGTGTCGTAACCAAGAGTGCAGCAAGGCCCGTTGTCGTGCACCAGTTCCCGTTCGAGTCTAGCTCAAAGAGGTGTTTTCGGGTTTTACCCCTAGGTACATCTGTGCCAGAGCCGCCTCTACTTGCTCGTATCCAGACAGGGATGTATTGCTCGGAAAACTCACAAAATCTCTACAACAACAAAATTCTAGGAAGTTCTTCTATACTATTCCTCAAAGTCTATCTTTGGGCTATGTGCTCTAATCAGAGTTTATCTAAATCCAGCTTCCAAGGTTAGTACTAAACTACCTCTGATACCAACTGTAATGCCCCGACCCCAGCTACCCAGAGTCGGTTCATTACTTCATAACATTGGCATGATCACAAAAGATCAAGTCCCGAAAGACCGATTAGTTTAGTAGCCTTGGAAACACTAGATACATTCGTAAACGATACATTACATCATAAAGTGAAAAACTACAATAACAATGTCTCCATAGTCCACACTGATATCCTCTTCTGAAAATCCCTGCAGGTCATTCATAAAATACTTCTTCACATCCTGGAAAATATTAAAACATTGAAAGGGGTGAGCTCAGATGCTTAGTAAGGTTAACAATATAGCGGAAGCTTCCATAAATAAACATTAACATTTATGACAATGTATAACTAAAACAAAAGCCTTTTAAACTTGAACTTCAACATAATATGGAGAAAGTAAAATGAGATAATTCCATTCACTTCCTCACATGGATATTCCACTGGTCGAATAATCACATGCAATATCAATAACCACTTTCATAATGAGGGAATGTATAATGCCAGACATTCTGAAACATTTTGTCAAGGCCTCGGCCAAGACGTCTAAAATTATTAAGGCCTCGGCCAAAACCATATATCAAACTGGGAAAGGGCCTCGGCCAATTCCATGTCTAGTTGTCTCATGAGACCTACCGATGCATCGAGGAGCTATAGCGGGCTCCACCCGTCACATATTAAGTCCAATACATTCCTCATATGAATAGGTTTAAACATAACATAAATATTCGTATTAAAACTAGCATACAAAATGTCAACAATTTCTCCATAAAATATGGATGGTATAAAATACCACATCCACAGTCAAATATTTCACAAAATGTTCAATGTAAGTTTTGTATCATAAATCAATTTCAATTAAACTTAAAACCCATCAAAGGATGTTGACATGGATGAAATCAAAGCTATTTGAGTGAAATATCTCTCCTTTTTGAAATCATTTAAAAGTCCCATAATTATAAAATAATACATTTACTTTGAAAATATTCTTATAAGCTTGTTAGGGAAGCTTTGACGAAGTTATAATGGCGGAAAATAGCCGCACCCGCCGTATAAGTAAAAAAACATTCTTACCTTAAATTTGTCAAAAAGGTCAAAAAGTACATTGTTTGAAAAACGACGGTAATATTCAATTCAAAAACGTATAAGGGTATAAATGACTTTAACACATTTTCCATTTAATAGTAAAAATGTTTTGAAATACATTTTTATGAAACATGGATGTGGATGATAACGAGGTCCCAGTAGATAATTATGTATAAACAACCCTGGATAGTGAAGAGGTTGTGAAGTAAACCCTTACAAAGATAATTTTTAAAATAAAATAGATATTTTATGTGTATTCACTATAGGTACACATAAATAAAGTAAAAATACAAAATAGGACATAATAACATCATGACATAATTTGAAAGTAGGAGATTAACCCAAAGAATGGAAGTTGGGTTAAGAAGTTCCCTTACCTCGTGTCTGACTTGACTCAACCGTTCTTTAACCTCCTGAATAATAAACTAGAGTTAATATATACCTTATTAAGAACCATTTTCAATTTCATTATCCTTTTTATATCACTTATTACAATGATATGAACATTATGTAATTATTTAAGTTAATAACGGTCGTTTTGTCGATCTTTGGTACTTGAGTCAACAAGAAACTTCTTATAATTACAAGTTGTTTATGTGGTAGAATATCCATTATCTCCAGAATTATATTCATGATTTATATTTCATATATATCATATATATCCAGTATATACATTCATTTATAATATTACGTAACATTTTGAGGTAAGAAATGAAATGCACCGTTCATGGAGACGGTAAGCCGTACGTACGCATGAACGCTACTTTCATTTCTATTTCATATTTAATGGAATGAAATCATAATGATATAAAGTTATAATATAGTTCCAGTATAATATCATATATAATATCATTTAATCCATCCTTTATACATCCCACATATGGCATTAACGATTCACATCACTTTGAGGGGGCGGTAGTCCGCACTTCCTAAAATGAAATTATCGCGTTACCCATAATGGAAATCATAATGTATTCCATAGATGAGAAATACAGAATCATAAGGAAAACATAAACATAATATATATATCATATATGAAAATATTGTCATCAAAATGGCCACCATTATAGGTGTTAAAAGAATTTGAACAATCATCGTTTCGGGAGGCAGTATTTCGCCACCCACAGAAACAGTATGTTCTTTAACCATTAGAAGAATGTGTGTGTAAGTGTAAAACAAATACTTATCATAACAAAATCATAGTATATTTTATATACTGGTGTTTTTACAAAAGAAAGTAATGAAAAGAGTTTAAGGGGTTGGGGAAGCAAAATGAAACAAAACAACATTAGAGAATACATTACCTTAAAAATAGGGTAGCTCTTTTTGATTTGAGACAAAGGCTTCCTTGGGAAGAATTCTGCCCAAAGTGAGGATTCTAGGAGTAAGTGAGGGATGTTGGGAGAGTATTTGGGAAGAGTTTGGACGAGCCAAATGTCTTGAAGGTGTGAATAAGGTGGGAGAGGTGGGGGCCTTTTAAAAGTGGAGAGGAGGGGAACTTTTGGAAAGTATTGAAATGTTATTCTATTATACAATGTTTTTCGGATTCTAAAGGTCCCACACTTGTATAATTTGAGGCTAAGGTGATAAGGGTTAGAAATCTCCTCATCCAATAGGCTTTGGACAAGTTTAACCCTTGCATTTTACATTATCTTCTCATTTTATTTAAATCGTTAAATAATGAGGTCATCGCTGCATCACCATGATGTCATAAATAATTTAATTTATTTAATGTCTAACAATTATAAAATAAAATACTATGATGTAGTAAATCTTTTTATCTTTCTAATGAATATTTATAATGAAAATTTGGACTTGTGTAACCCCACATAAAAACTGTTTTAGTAAAACAACTCATGTTTGTGTCAATTTAATTTTAACATTAAATAAATCTATATTATTGTCATTTTCCCACAAAAGTGTCTCCATGGGGTCCCCAAGTTGACCCATGGGTTGTCTTGGTCGGACATGACTCATCCAATAGTAGTAGGACAAGTTTCATGCTCATCTCATATTATTAAAACATTATTTGTACCTTAAACTACACTAATTACCTCTAATCGCGATTAAGAACTTAAAAGTTACTATTCACCAAAAAATTATTTTAATCTCATTGAAACACATTTTACTTATTAATGACAACCATGTATGTCGGATTTTTGAAAATCAAATCACAGAAGTGGTAATATTTCATTTAAACGAAAAATCAGTTATTTAACTACCACTTAGTGGTTTCACTATTCATCAAAAATTGATGTTTTTCAGAACAATGCCAAAATTTCACCCTAAGCTATAATTGATATTCCGAATTAAAAAATGATGCCTATTTTAAAAAATTCCAAACATATATGTTGAATTAATTAATTTTATAATTAAATCCCGCCGTCACAACAAATAGCGTGTTTTTAAGAAACAATTTATATCAAAAGATTGGCAATTGTTTATGTCCAATTTCAAAGTGAAATTAATTATAATGACCACCATTGAATAAAATGGTAAAAATATATTCTAATTATACTTTAAAACCACTAAATATTATAATTTATCACAATAAATTATTTTGATTAAAAAAGTTGTTTTAAGTATTTTACACTATTCATAAAAAATTAGAAGTTCTCAGAAAAATACCAAAAAATCAACATAGGCTAATTTCGATATTCTGAATCCAAAAAATGAAGTCCATTTTGATAAATAAAATTTATAAAATTTCAAAAAGTAGGTATTACTATTCACAACGGCTTGTTTAATTCGTTGTGGTGTGTGTTAGAGCTTGAGGTTGCGTACAACACACGCTATTGCATTATTCGAAGTGAAACGTACCGTGGAAGATTGGGGTGTTACAAGAGGTGTGTGTTTATTTATTTAAAATAATTTACTTGAAAACATACTAATATTTTTATGACACTGTTTGTGTAATAAAATAAAGTAATAAAAAGAGTGTAAGGGTTAGAGATGTAAAATAAAATAAATGAAGTAATTAGGAATTGTTACCTTTAATTTGGGTAACTTCCTTTGGTTTGAATGAAAATGACTTCTTGAAGTGTCTTCTTCATAATGTAAGGCTTCTAGGAGGAGGAGAGGAATGTAAGGAGATTAATTGGGTAGAGGTTGGATGATCCAAAAGGCTTTATAGATGTGAGTAATTTGTTATAAGTGGTGTCCTTTTATAAAGGGAGGAGGGGCTCTTTTGGAAAGTGTAATGATATTATTTTATTATATAATGATATTCGGTTTCTAAAGGTCCAAAACTAATTACTGTAGAAGATAAGATGACTCAAGGTCGAAATAAAATCATCCAATTAGAATTGGACAACTTTTTTATGTTATTATAATATTTATAATATTATTTATTTAAATCATTTATTAATGAGGTATATACTGCATCATTTTTGTGTCTTGAATTATATAATTTATTTGGTGTCTAAAAATTATAAAAAACTACAATGTTGTAGGAAATAATTTTATCTTTCCACTGAATATTTATAGTCAAAAAGATAACATATATAACCCCATGTAAAAATTAACATACTAAAAAAAGTGTTTTTGTCATTTTTTCCTTTACATTAAATTAATTAATTGAAAGTGTCATTATAACTCTTAAATGGCTCAATGGGGGGTCCACAAATCGACACAAAGATGAACATGGTCGTCCATGACTCATCTATTAATGATAGGTAAAGTGTTAATAAAATATTGTATTATTATGATATTCTTTTTACCTTGAATTACTCTATTTACCTTTAACCGCTGTAAACAAAATCCAAAAGTTACTATTCACCAAAAATTATTTTCAAATTATTGAACCACATTTTACATACTAATAACAACTTTGTATGTTGGATTTTGATAATTCAATTCACAAAAGTGGTAAAATTTCATATAAATAAAATATTCTATTTTTTAACTACTACTAAGTGGTTTCACAATTCATCAAAAATTTTAGTTTCTCATAAAAACACAAAAAATTCAGCCTACGCTATATTTGATATTCTAATTTCAGAAATGATGTCTATTTTAGAAAATTAAAAATATATATGTTTCATTAATTAATTTAAAATTAATTCCCATTGTCAAATCAAATTGCGTATTTTTAAGAAATAATAAATATCAAATGATTGACACTTATTTATGTCCAATTTCAAAATTAAATTTTTTCCAAAGACCAAAATTATATAAAATGGTAAAAATATATTATAATTACACATTAAATCCATTTAAAAATTTAATCTAACCATATAATTAAATTTGATTACAAGGCACTTTTTAATTAAAAAACAATATTTTTTCACTATTCATTAAAAAATGATCTTTATCAGAAAAATACCAAAATATACCCAAATTAAATTTTGATGTCCTGAATCTGAAGAATAATTTTATTTTGACAAATCAAACATATAAAAATTATAAAAACTATATTCATTTATATTTTAAGCCCCATACTTTTATAGGATAATTGTAAAAACATTTAACAAACATATATAATCATATTATAGTTAGTTCATTCATTCCTATCAATACAAATTCTAGTCATTAACTACCATTTAAATTAATAATATTATATTATTCTTGTGTAATGTAATATTTCCAAGAAACCTGTTGTTGGGTATCGGGTATGCCATCGAACATAGCGTCCCCTTTAATAGAAAATTAATATTTAATTCACAAATATTAATAAATATGAAAAGTGTCTTATTCCTTATTTTTCTAGGATTTTATAGCTTAAGTGTCCCTTATTTCAAAATCTCATAACCTTCTTTGACTAATATTTATATAAGAAAACAATATTTCCATCCATGAACTCTAAACAATTTTATTAAATATTGTATGATCCAAGTTCTACCTATGAGGTACAAATATTTCCATTCTTATAATACTTAATACAATGTGGGAAAAGAGGACTAGGTTTGCCTTAAATCATATTACATGATGTGAGTGGGGACTATATACCATGTATATTTATCTACAAACTATGATTGGAGAGATACAGGCCCTGTAATCCAAGTACAACGCCATCTGATGGTTTTCCAAGTAGATATACAGATACAACGTTTAGTGTAAATTACACCGCCTATACATTTTTTTATTATTATGTTGGAAATAGATTTGTCTTTTCAAACATATATAAAAGACTACATTTCGACATATAGCACACCTAGAAAATTCGAACGAGGTTTTGGCTTCATATTTGTCACACGATCTTTGACTAAAACATAGTTGGATCCGTTGGAACCCTCTCTATGAGTACGTAATTCCACATGATCCATTCTTCATGATTTCATCTCTCAATTATGTTATCAAAGTGAGTGATATTTTTTTCATTTTTTATATCAACCTCATTCAAGGTCGAATTATATCTCGACATTGGATGAGGAGATACATACTATCACGTTGTAGGTGTTGTGGTACCTTTCATTGATTATAATGTTGATTATATATGACAGAGTTTCATGGGACCACATTTTGGGTGTTGCTTAATTAAGTAACAAATATTGTTATTTCCTATTGATGATTATGTAATTATGTTGATGATTTTAAATCCTGTTTAGGGTAGAAAACATTAATTTCAGGCCACCCCATGGTTGTTATTCCCTTCGATGGTAGTTTGGACAATATATCCTTTAAAGCTTGAATTTAATTCCCTTTTTTGGTTGTTTAATATGTATTTTGTAATATATGAATAGTACACATATGTTATCCTAGTTTTTCCATGTACTTGTATAATTTACATGTGTTGGATATTATGTAAACAATACCCACTTGATTTGATTAGGTTAAAGCCATGTGATTGTTTAATTCAGATGTATCTCTTCAAAGATGGAATGTGTCATTGGTTTAAAGGAATGGAAAGGGGTAATTAGCAATGTGAAAGACATAATCCCAGTTAAAATACAAGGTTAGGATCTTGTTGCTAATTTAATATTATATAATTGGGTGAAACCTTGTCTCGATTATAATAAATGAATGAGACTTAAAGGTTAACAGTGTAAACAATGTGAGCGAGGTATATATATGATGGTTGGGGTAATTGAGTCTTATTTTAATTGATGAGAAAAACTATGATCCATTGAGGGATGCCTAGGTGAGGCTCTATTGGCATGTGATTAAATGGTTGTTAGGTAAAGATCTAATGAATACTTTTATATAGGGGTATTATGGCCTATGCCAGACCACAAGTTGTTTATATAATCCAATGGAATAGAAAAATGGAATAGAAGGACTGACATATCTTCTAAGCCAATTCAAAAACCTATATTTGTTCTCAACTTTTTCATGGTTAATTTGTCTGCTAAGACATCTGTTGTTCTTACATTTGAGTACCTTCGGGTTAACTACTTTTACTATTTTACACTACCTGTTGTATATATCCACTGACAGTTTAGAACATACCATGGGTGGTTTCCGATTGTAATTTATTCTCACAACTAGTTTGGGTCACGCTTTTGGGCCAAAAATGATTATATTATTGCTCGTGTTGATCAGTTCAATCACCCTGCTATAAGTACTTGATGTACTTCATAAGAGAGGGAGAGAATGTTTTTGAGCCGAGACTTGCGTTTCTTCCCAGAAGATTTCTTTTTCATTGGTTCTGTTGAGACATATATTCAATATTATTTCATTTTACATGTGTTTTATGCTTTCTTAGAACATATAATGTGTTGCATAAACTTTTTTAAGGATTGATAATTTGTAATTTATCTTATTAGTCTTCAGTTGTGTATTTCATTTGTATGTTATTTACTACTTCCACTATTGTATATCATTTATTCTGTTGTGTTTCACACTACCAATTTTGGTATAGTTTTCCCACAATCACGTCTGAGGCCCTCATTGCAAGTCGGAAGCCTCTGGAGTTTTGGGAAATGCACATAAGGCCATGTTTCCTAATTGGTACAGGGCACTAGTTGATTGTAAATTTGATCAGGATCATCAAAATAAAGTATCTGAACATTAATTTTATGATTTTCTTTAGTGTTTGGCGATGATAGACAATTTTGGAAAGGAAATAGATTTTTACTATTTTGTGTCTGGAAGTAGCTACCCTGCGTACATAGTATGTCCAAATTAACTCCAATTAAATTTCAATTTTTTTATTTGGAGCATTTAGAGTTGATTTGATTTCACTATTGATTGATCAAAATGTTTCGTGGTATTATTATCGATATCAATGTGGTTCTATTTTTTTTTCAACATACTTTGATGAGGGTATTCCATCTCATGCATTATATTGGAACTTGTTAGAAAAATCATGCCACACATTCCATCCAATCCAATTTGAGAGCATTTATGATATCATGCAATTGTTATAGATGTCTTGCTATATTTATTTCTATTGTGATAGGTAACATGATATTGGTGCATGCTATTGAGATTGGTTTATTGGTACGTGTTATGGTTGAATTGGATGTATGCAAATCTTTTGTAACTAATGATTATGTGAGCTCTCAGATCGGAAACTGGTGGATCCTGTTTCAGCCAATGGATATAGATTTTTTTGTTCAAGGTAATATAAGGATTACAAGATTTAATTTTGTGGGGAGTATGTGACCCCATAGATCATTATTTGGCACACCATTACCTTAAATTTTAAAAATAGGGGTTCATGGGATGTTTAATAGGCTTACTATCCAAAAACATATAGAACATGACCTGTGATTATACGAATAGAAGACCATGTAATATCTTAAGTATACTCATTGTGTTCCATGTAATGCCCCGACACTAGATACTCAAAGTCAGTCTATTATTGCATAAAATGGGAATCATCGCTAGAGATTAAGTCTTGATAAACCAATTAGTTTAGCATCCTTGTAATTACTAGATACATACATATGTTTTACATTACATTATGAAATGGAAATACAATAGCATTTTGTCCCCTTTGAACACACTCATATAGCTTAGCCTATTCCTACAGGTTAATTGTAATATACATCTTCACATCTTGGAAAAATAAAACATAGAAATCTGTGAGCTCAGATGCTATGTATGGAAAATAATATAACTGAGACTATCATAAATTATCATAAACATTTATGGAAATGTATTAGACTTAAATACACGACTTTAAACAAAAACATCAGCATATTATGGCGAAGATAAATCAGATAATTCCACTTACTAATTCACATGGATTTTCTACTAGTGGAATAATCACATGTAATATCAACAACTAATTTCATAATGAAATAATTCATAATTGTTGACATCATAACCTCATAGTCAAGGACTTGTATGAACACTACAAATAAGATTTTGTCAAGGGCTAGTGGCAAGACACTATTTATCTCCTGAGACCTATCAATGCATCGATGAGGTATTGTGGGATCCAACCGTCACTTACTAATTCTAATGAATTCTCATTAAATAAGGTTGAATGATTAACAAAAAATTCATTTTAATACTAGTAAATGGAATTTCAATATTTTAAAAAACTGTGAATGGTATAAATATTATAATATTGTGTATAACTATATATTCGACTATAAATATTCATCATTGTGTCACAAGTAAATTTAATTTTTTTAATTTCTATTAGTTATAAATAAAATACCATTATGTAGAAATTTTATTTCTAATTTCTAATGAATATTTATAGTAGAATTTAATTTAGGTGTAAACCGATATTAAAAACGGTTTACTTATTAAACGTTGAATTTAACACATTTAACAATACTTTAAATAATATAATTATAAATGTCATAATATAATTCAAGTGGATCAAATGGATCATATTTTATTCTTCTGGTTGATTTTTTTGAAATAAACTTATCCAATATAATTAGGACATGTATTAGGATAATTATAATAACATTTTTAACTTTAAATACAAAATTTACTTTTAACCATGGTAAATAAAATTGAAAAGTTACTATTCACCTAAAATTATGTTCTTCTCATTAAACACCATTTTAAATACTAATGTCAACCATGTCTCTCGGATTTTATGAAATTCAATTTACAGAAGTGGTAAAATTATGTTTTATTGAATTTTTCATATATGCCTAGAAGGTGGGTAAATGATGTTAAGAAGTTCAATAATATATTAAACATATATTTTTATTATAAAATGATTTTAGATAATTAAATTGAAAATATATTTTTATTATGTAACTATTTTGAGTAAATATGCGATTAAATAAAATAAAGAAAAATATACATAAAAATTAGGTGTTAAACAATAACGTATTGTTTTCACTATTCATCAAAAAAATTCTGTATTCAGAAAAATACCAAAAAATCACCAAAATGTAATTTGATTTTCCAAAATCAAAAATGATTTCTATTTTATCATATTAAAAACATAGAATTTTCATTAATTATTTTAAATAAATATATTCATTTTTATAACCATAAAGCGGATTTTTGGGGAATAAAAACAATCAAAAGATTTATATGTGTTTGTGTCCAATTTAAATGTAAAATTACCTCAAATTAACAAAATTGTATTAAATGATAAAATTGAAATATAATAATACTTCAAAACCATTCAAATGTATAATTTAGTACTCAAAATTATTTTGGTAAAAAAATTTGTTTTCAATTACAATTAAGTATTTTTCAATATTCCTCAAAATATGAAAGTAATCAGAGAAGCACTGCAATTTTATTCAAACAAAACATTTACGTCCCGATTCTATAGAAAAATTTTATTTTTTCAAATTTAATATATAAAAGTGTCAATTATTGGATTTAAAAAGGGTTCACCATTAAAAGGTTGTAAAATAACATTTTTTAAAAGTCACTTCTTTTTATGAAAAATTATATTTGTTCTTGTATTATATCTAAGAAACAATATTATGGATGTTAAAATTCTTTTGTGTATATATAATCCAAAATAAATTTAATACTATTCATAACATTTTTTATGGCTAGTTTCGTATGTCATGATACGCTCAAACTCAGTTTTGCATGTAGTGTAAACTATTTAATTACACTATTGAAAATAACATAATATGATATCATGGGGTTTTAAATTCGTCACCCTTTTTGATGTTTCATCCTAAAAATTTTAAAATTTGTTTTGGGAACTTCTTTGAATGTCCCAAATCAAAAAAAAGACTCATTAAAACAATCACTTTAAATAATTAAAGAGGTGTACAACAATCACCTGAAATAACCCCTTATAGGAGTCCATGTTGGAATACATGGATATAGAAGATAAATGTAGTGTCATGTTCTGATGGAGAGTGATAGAAAACATGATTCTAGGAATGTTAACATTAAGAAACCCCCAATCAATTGATAGGTTAAATGGTCGTTAGTTTCGAAATCAAAAAAGTAAAAAGAGACAATGTTTTTTTTACATTCCATTTCATAATGTTGATAAATTATTTTTTTAGATTGAATAAGAACATAAAAATATATACTAAAATCTAAATTAGAGTTTCGTCCTTTAAAAAATTTGTAGAACTAACTCATATTCTCTCTAAAATATGAGTATTCCGGATAACATGGTCACACCTAAAGTGTTATAATCAACATAGAGAGATCACATATTTCACAAAGGATGATCTATATATATCTCTTGTCTATAGTGATTATCCTAAACCAATTGGTTAGTACAAAATCAGATGATCCCTAGAATGGATTATCATATAAAGAAAGAAATAGTAATCTTAATTTCAAAAATTAAAAAAACAATACCCAAAGATCATTTAAGACCATTCAATAAACAATTGTCTTTAAAATCCGTCAATATAATACAAACTATGATTTACACCCTAAACTTAGAATAATTTAATCACATAGTCATTCATAGTAAATATTAACATTTATCTCCAAATAACATCGACTACTCTAAAAGCCTAATAAAGAAGTTTAATTAACCAAATCACATATTCTCTATGATAGGTTATTCATTTCCATTAATATCTTGAATCTATATAACAACATAGATTCTTCCAAAATAATATTAATAAACAATTACTCGTCAGATGAAATACCATATTATTCTAGTTACCTTAGACATATAGTGTTCCCAACAGATAAAACGTCTTCCAAAATAACATTTATCACCTAATCAATTAATAATTTTCTTATACTAAGGATATTCATTTTATAAAAATGAAATCCCAAATCAACTTATTATTGATAAAAAACAATTAAATAAAAATAATTAGTCACTCTAAAACCCAAAATCATTGTTGAGTAACAGTAGTCATAAAATCAATTTGAGAATATCATGACACCTTATTTTCAATCAAAATGTCCTTAGGATCAACCAAGGTAATTGATTCTCATCTAATATAAATATCCTTCAAATAGGGTTGTAAATAAAATTTCGATTGTCATACGCATATCCCCAGGTATTGTCGTAACCAATAGTGATGGAAGGCCAGTTTTCGTGCACCAGTTCCAATTCAAGTCTAGCACAAATTAGTGGATTTGGGTTTTACCCTCGGTACAATTTTGCTAGAGTCGCCCCTACCTACTCTTATCTAGAAAGGGATGTATTTCAAAGAAACCCACATAATATTTACTATACTAAATTTTTTGAATGATCTTCTATACTAATCCTCAATGTCTATCTTTAGGTCATGTTTTCTAATTAGAGTTTTTTTCTAAATATAGATATAATTGTTTGTACTAAACAATTTATGATACCAACTTTAATGCCCCGACCCTAGTTACCCTGAGTCGGTACATTATTACATAATGTTGGCATGATCACAAAAGATCAATTCTCAAAATACTGATTATTTTAGTAGTCCTTCGTGTACTAGATTCATACATAAGTATTACATTAAATAATGGAATGGAAAAACAACAACATTGTGTCCCCATTGAACACACTCATACCCCTTAGAATATTCCTACAGTTTAATCATATTATACTTCTTCCTATCATGGAAGAAATAAAACATTGAATGGTTTGAGCTGAGATGCTCACAAAGGATAATAATATAGAAGAGACTATCCTAAATAAGCATAAATAATTAAGATAATGTATAAGACTGAAACACAATCCTTTTAAAAAAAATCTTCAGCATATTTTTTCAAAGATAATTCAAATAATTTCTTTTAATTATTCACATTGATATTATACATGTCGAATAATCACATGTAATATCATATCTAATTTTATAATGATGGAATGCATAATTTCAGACATCATTACCATATTGTCAGGGCCTCGTGCCAAGACTATATATAAGATTTTGTTAAGGCTTTGTGCAAAGACAATAGTATTCCCCATTAGAAATAACAATGCATCGAGGATCTATAGAAGGCTCCACCAAACACACAATAATTCTAATCCATTGTTCATATAAAAATTTTGATTCGTAATCTCAACATTCATACTATAACTAGCATACAAAATGTCAATATTTTAACCACAAACCATGAATGGTATTAAAATAGAACATCAATAGTAAATAAAAATTATTCAATACAATGTGTTAGATTTAATAAATCATATTCAATGAATAATAATGAAGGATATTGACATAGATGAAAATAAATAGTAATACTATTTGAGAGAAATTTCACATTTTTCTTATAAACATCTAATAGTATAACTATTTATCAAGAATCCTTTTCAAAAATTATTTTTTAATCATAGTGTCCCATAGTACATTGAATCATTTAAAAGTAATATTAATTTTAAAACATTCATGTCTATATAAATATATTCTCAACACCATTTTTAAAACATCTACATTAATGAGAATGAATTAGAAGAATAAATCATTACATCATTTAAAATGAAATTTCAGTTAGAGTTCCTTAAAAATGAGAGACAATTGAATACAAATAATTTAGGTAATAAAAAAATTATAATAACATACAAATAAAGGGATTAATTATATAAATTTTCAAATTATAGTATTTACACCATGTAAAAGTGAATTGGCGCATAACAACAATAAACTCTCAAGGGAATGCAAATTGAGATGAAATAACATATAAATATTGTACCATAAGGTTATGGATTAATAAATGAAATAATTTTGGGTGAAAAATATAAATACATTAAATATTATTGGATATTTAATGTAGATAAATTATAGGATATTCACACATATTCTTGTTAAAACAACACCCCTAGCTTAAATGTTTCACTCAATGAATGGAAATTCCGATAAGATTAATCATATTAAATTCATATCGATTACTACGGAATTTATAAATATATTAATTTTGTGCATAAAAATTATATCCACACAAAAAGGGAGTGGAAATTACTAAATAAATAAATAATTAGTCATTTCACATATAATATTGGAGTAAAATAAACAATGATGTTTGTGTAAAACCCAATGTGTGGAAATCAAAATTAGAAATTTTGTTACAGATTTTGTGCCTTTGGAACATACAAACCATGAAAGAAAAATCAAAAAATGATGATTTAAATACCCTTAAATTAAATTATAATTTACAATGAATAAAATCATGGTTAGTACATATACCACACAAAATGAAATAGTGGAAAATATAGCATGAATGTAACGGGAATAAATAATAAAATGATACCCCATTACTGGCTAATTTTCCTTAGTAGGGTTATGTTAAACTCTTATATAATCTTGAATTAATTGTTATAAAATTATTCAAGAACAACATACATAAATATTAAATCATTTTTGAACTTCTAATATTTCTTTGTAAATGATATTTCAATAGTATCATTGTTTTTGGGTGTTAACAAATTCATTTTCCTTTATTTGTTTTGTAACATATGTCATGTTTATTATATATATGATTAATTTGATTCATATCCATAATTATAATTACTTCATAAACATTATTTTTATTCATAAAATTAATATTATTCTTTAATGGTTACAATAGGGAATGAATCTCACTACATTCGTGGAGAAAATAATACCTACGTACGCACAAGCCACAATATCATTCTATTAAGGGTGAAATCATATTTAATTGAATGGTATATCATATATACAGAATAATTAAGATGATATACTTCATATTTATATCAATTATACTTATTATTATACCGATCAAAATAATGAAGTGTTGGATAACAAAATACACCACGACGTGGAGATAGTAAGTCGTATGTACGCACGTATGGTGACTTGGTCATTAATATGATGGATAGAATATTGAATATGGTTGTAAAATATTTATAATAACATCACAGTATGTAGAAGGTACTGGAGTTATTATTCTGGTATAGAAATAAACATGAAATAGGAATTAGAAGAAGAAAATAACTTTGAAAGAGGTGATGAAAAAATTATCACTTCTTCGGGTACTTACTTTTTATTTGAAAAAAATGGATCCATAGGATGTAATTTTGATCAATGTAAGGCCTCTAGGTTGAATTTAGGGTAGTTGGGAGAATATTTGAGCATGTTTTGGCTGATCCAAATTGCTTTTTATTTTTCATTTATATAGAAGGTGATGTACCCTTTTATAAGAGAGGTGAGAATCGCTTTAGGAAAATCATGAAATATTTTTTTATATACAATAATTATCAATTTATAATGGCTCCAAAAGAACTAATTTCAAATATAAGGTGTGGATGGGTCGAAAATAATTAAACTAATCGGTTTTATATAGGTTTACGTCCCCATGATAACCTTATTGATTACATTTTACTCTATGATAGATAGTTTAACTTTTACCATGTATTCTTGTATTATTGTAATAAATGGTTAATAAACATACTATAAAAAGTCATGATAAAAAAAGTGTTTGATTAATTACATTTCTATCATTAGAAGAGTCCTTTTGCTGAAACATATATTTTTATGAATATCATAACATTTAATAATACATTATTTGATTAAATAACTCATTTATGACAACTTTGAAAATAATTTATATTTGGTTTTTGTGGAAGTCAAAAAAACAAGATTACATAGAAAAAAATAAATTAAATCAATCCTATTTTTCATAATAACATATAAAATTAGTGTAATGCATCAAAAGAATCAATTTTCATTTATTTGGATATATATAATATCAAATATTTTAATCATTCATTAAAAAGGTAATTACAACATCATCATTGTGTCATAAATAAATTTAATCATTTAATGGTTACAAATTATATATAAAATAAAATTATGTAGGAAATCATTTTATCTATCTAATTAATTTTTTTTGTCGAATTTTTCTTCTGTATATCCTTATATTAAAAATGGTTTTGTTATTAAACTTTGAATTTTACAATTTTAACTCTCCTTTAAATAAAATAATAATAAATATCCTAATTTAACACAATTTGATAAAAAGAATCATATTTTATTCCTAATGTTTATTTTGGTTGATATATACTTATCAACTAGATGTAGTACATGTGTTAGTGTAACTATAAAATTATTTTTACTTTTACTTACCCTATTTAATTTAAATGGTGGTAAATCAAATTGAAAAGTTACTATTCATGAAAAATTATTTTCATCCCATTGAACCTAATTTTACATTTTGATGAAAAATGAGTCTATAATATATTTGAAATTGTGTTCACCAATGATGTAAAATTACATTTTATGTGATTTTGCAAATGTGCCTAGATGGTGGGTAAAAGAGGTTAAAAAGATCAATTAAATTTTATACATCTAATTATATTATAAAATGAATCTAATAAATTAAATTCAAATTTTATTTCAATTATTAATATATTTTTACTTAAAATATATTTAAATCAAAAAAATATTTATTTAATTAAAAATTAGGTTTCAAATAATAATGTAGTGTTTTTCACTATTCATCAAATATTGAATGTTTTTAGAAAAATTCCAAAAATTCACCCAATGATAGTTTTGATATTCCAAATTAAAAAATGAAGTTTATTTTATCAAAATAAATACATTGATGTTGTATTAATTAACATAAAAAATAATCTCGTTGTCCAAACCAGAAAGCAGTTTTTTGAGGATTAAAAAAACTATGAAAATATTGATATGTTTTTATATCCAATTTAAATGGAAAATTACTTCAATGACCAACAATGGATTTAATGAAAAAAAAATCTAATAATACATCAAAATCATTAAAATTTATAATTTAACACACTAATTATTTTTACTAAAAAATGGTTCTCCATTAAAATGAGGTAAATTCTCTTTTTTTGAAAAAAACATATTTTATCTGAAAAATTGAATTTGATCTTATATTATGTCAAAAAACAAATAATATGGATTTTAAAATTATATATAGTTTTTAAAATTCAAAATACAGTTAATAAAATTCATAATCATTTTTTGAACGGCTAGTTTGGTAAGTCGTGGTGCGCTAGAACTCGGTGTTGCGTGTAGAACAAGCTATTGAATTAGATTAAATAAAATAACATACAATGAATTCATCGGGTGTTAATTTATCAATTTTCACACCATGGTATATCTTACTATATAATCATTCATTTGAGAAACAACAAGGTTTATTACTTTTTGGGTAGAACATGTTTTGTATCATATGTACACCCCGTGTAGTTTTACATAGGCAGACCCTGTATGACTCTGGACATGTGAAAGAACCTATCCAGGAGGGAGAACATGATAACATTTCATGTTTTAGAATGACACTCCATGTATTTGTTATGATTACATACCAATTCATGTAGGGTATATATGTCCATGATATAATCAATAGGGTATAGGTTGTGTGATGTTTCTACACATCGGGTACTTCTTTTCTTGTACCCCTTAATTGTCCTTCCCTATTTTATTTTCCATTTTCAGTTTTGGACCTAAAATAATTACTTTCTATGTAGTTTCCCATTCAGATCACAATTGTGATCCCGATGGAGAATTCTAGGGTCTCTTTATTGGTGTTTTGAGGTGTCAATCTAATTAATTATTTCCTTCCTCAAGTTATCATTTCTAGTTGTCACCAAAGAGTGAAAATCAGACTGAATGATCATTTGGGTGTTCAGACCATCATTTTTGAGACCGTTGATAATATAAGATCTTTGAGCTATCTTCTATGACCTATACTTTTGTAATGTGTCCCTCTCAATGTGTTTCTTTTGGCCTATGATTCCATGTTACAAGTTGATGTCAATGATTCTGTGTAGGATTCCTCAATTGATATTTTGACCTAGAGAATATGATTTTTTATGTATCTATGTTCTATCTGGTAACCATGGATCCCCTGAGGTATTAAAATACTTACATATTGTTCTAAGGATTCCCTTTTAGGATCTCCCTTCTATGTATCTTTTTTTAGGATCCCATTTTTAAGATGCCTCCTTTTTTATCTTTTGAGGATCTCGTGTAGGATCCATACATTAATTTTTATCAAAGGATACCTTGCAGGATGCCATCGTTTGAGTTATGTAGGGATTCTTGAGTAGGATTTCTCTCTATGTTATGATTCTTATGGTTCTTCTGTGGATAGCCTATGTCTGATCTTTCCAACATCGGTACTTCCTAGGTTACATTGTCTCTTGTAGGATCATTGTGTCTTTAAAGGGGACACACCTGTTCGGATGTGTAATTGTTGTATTATGACCCTTGATATGGGAATGAGCATTGGGGAATTCTAGGTTCAATAGGTTATACATGCTTCTGTAATGGCCATTCCCTTAGAAGGTCGTGTGAACCACCATTTCTTTATGTGATGGGTGACTTTGAACGTCTTCATTCGTGTACATGGTTGTGTTGATGATGTGATTTAGAGATATTTCTTCCATGATCCATCTGGTATAAGGATGAAAAGGGTGTAATGACTCTAAATACTACCTATAATGTGTAGTATTCTATAATAATCATGGGGAATTATATTTTGACATATGTCAACCACGTCGAGTGTTAATTGTCAAAATTGACATGTTATGTTCAGTTAAATCAATGATCTTTGAGCTGATGTGTCTCTTCTCAGTCATCTCCATAGTAGAGTGACTTGAAAATTTTGGAACCATCTTCTTTCCACTATATAGAATATTGTTCTGGGACTTTGGTGTTTTGACATGCCTGTAGATTTAATTTTTTCATTCATTCCATGTGTTTTTATGTGGTGATCATGGTTGTTTGAATGTCACTCATACATTTAAGATGGTTTTGATCTTGTACATATGTGAGATGTTATTTCTTCTTATTGACATCAATGTCACTCTTAAGCGGGGAACATCACATTGGTTCTATTTAAATATCTCTGCCATGTATAAGGATCACAATCAAGGACCATTCAGAAATGGTTGTTCAACTTGAATGCCTTTGAGGCTTGTGAGTATCGTTTCATGTTGATGCATTGTTGATAGTGTGATAGTTTTTGCGGTGGAATGTGTATACAACCTTTATAAATAACTGATCTATATGGAAGGACCTTGGTGGTTATGCGTAAGAAATCACATGAATTCGTTGGTATAATGGCATTATGGTTAGTTGAATGGTGATGCATCGACATGAGACACCATGTTTCTTTATGGAGGTCGGAAATTAGTGGTTCAGTTGTCCATTTTTTGGTAATACTAGAAATACTCTTATTGTTCTCTTCCTTAATAGATAAGTAGGTCCCCATTCCTGGCATCATCCTGGATGCACTAATAGAGCATAAGTTTTATGTCGTTCTAGTGTTTATGTTCATTGGGTTGATTTGTGAACAATTTCTGTGTTGTGCATTGGATGTGCATTTTTAAAGAGGCATGGTTTAGACTGAGTGATAATTGGGTTTCTGTGTAGGAACTACTTCAATAAGCACTGGATGCTTGTTTTTTTTCTATGATGTGGCCACATGACAAATTTCCATGTGGGTTTAGTCAGTTTTCGTTTTTGGACATTTGGCCTGGTACCAATTTTCACTTTCAACAGAAAGTGTGGACCACCTTGGTGAGTTTTTCATACTCGTTGATATTGGATCAGAGGTCATCACTAACTAATGTTCTATCTCATATATGATTCTATAATAAGAGGTAATGGTTCCAATGATACGAATCTAGAATTACCTGTTTACTCATGTTATGTCATGACCATTTAATTGATTAAGGGACCACATGACAATGTATCATCACTGGGATATAGGAATGAGCTTCGATGAAAGCGATCATTGTGGGTGTATGGTTCCTTGGGAGAAGTTGTGGTGTTCTATTTCAATACATCGACATTATAGGCTTGAAAATTTTGAGATAATCCATCCAATAATGGTTTAACTCATTTTCCTTCATGTTCATTATTTTTGGATCCATTGGACAAATTTAAACACTCTGTATGATTAAGGTGTGTGTGCTGTAAATATCTACAATGTATTTTGAGGAATGAATGTGTGACTACTTTTGGGTTGTTCGGTCAGGGTTCAACCATTCCATATTATAAGGCCACTATTATAACCCCTATTATGTTCTGTTTTTCCCCGTTACTGGAACCTCACTATGGAAGTGTCACTGTTAGGGTCAAGGTAATTCTTGGTGGTGTTTTCAAATGTTGGAGGTTTCGTGTTAATAGTGCCACAACTATTGTTCTTGGAAGACTAATGAAGAAATCACTCTTCCTACTGATCAAGGAATATGTTAGTGTTCATGAGCCTAGGAGGTTGTAGATCTGTGTGATTATAAAAATTCAAGGGGTTCCATATGCTATCATTTTAGAAAGGGATTCTTGGTTTACTTCATGTTGTGGGAAATGGATTCAAATGGAACTTGGTATAAATGTGCCTCTTAGAACGGATTTCCACCTTCAGAAGGATAGATAGTCATAGCAAACGATTCATGTGCTGGTGGAAATGATTCAGGATTGAATTCTGAATTTCAATGGTTTTTTATAGAGACACCAACAATAGGTTGAGTTCTCTTATAATGATTGATTTCAGGATAATTTTCAGATGGTTCCATATGAGGCTTTTTATTGTAGGGCATTCTGATCACCCCTGTGTTTGTTGGTGGCAGGAGAGGTAGCGATGCTTGCTCCTCACCTCATCCATCAGACCATTTAAAATGTTCAGTTGATTTTGTAGTCGATGTCTATGGTGCAGTGTCATCATAAATCAAACAAATGTCACTGTCGATGACCTTTAGAGTTTGAATTTTGGATCCAGTTTTATAATGTGTTTCACTGAGTTTGGGATAAAAGATGATCATGAAACAATGTAACATTTCACTGTGATACGTTTGGACATTTGAAACTCTGGAGAGGGTCGTGGTGGTTTCTAATTGATTGCAGTTACCTTATACATACATGGATATGCATTATGTCTTCAAAATTTCATAATTATGACATTACATTTTGCACACATCTCACACCTTTCATCCTGAATATGTGGATTTTCATGATGATTAATTATTGGAGGAGCATCCAATCCATTTTTGGATTGTAGCATTAAGGTTCCCCATAAACAATCTATTACATAGTTATGGGTCTTATGGAAGCACGACTGAGTGTAGGACGAGACATGGGATAGGGAAGGTGATGTATGATCCCACCGGCCAGAGTTGTTCTCAAATATTTCTTCATCACCCTTGGGAATTTATTTGGGTTTTAAATTTCTTTAAGGGGGGGATAAAAAGAACCCGGTTCTTTTGTTGATGTGCATATCTTTCCTTTCAACTTATACTTATGGAAATGGAGATAAATGGGTTAAGGGCTGGCTTCAATACTATTACATAGCATGTCTCAGGACTAAAATCTCATTACATTTATGTACACACCATGTTTAAAGGGCTACATGACATGTAATCTCAATACACATCCTTTTTTTGGTGTAGCCATGATTTGTAAAGACACATCGTGTAGTAAGAATTACATGTTGTGTGTCTTTTTTTATATTTTTATGTCAGAAATATCATCATTATTCTTGATATAATGAAATGGTCCCTTTATGTCTTAGGGTGAAACTAGAAATTTTGAACAAGGGTTTGGCTCTTGATTCTTCATACAATTTCTGTTTTCGAACACATTCGTCTTAGTTGGAACCCACTCGTAGTTAAAAATTTCCACTTGAGAATATCTTCTTAATTAAGTCTCATTATTGAGATGTTAAAGGTTGAGTTTTTTTGATTTTTTTTGCAGAAATACTCATTTCTATTTTGAAAAAAAGCTCGGTATTGGACATGCAGAGCCATAATAACATGAGGTAGGTGGTCATGTACCTTTCATTTATTGTCATGTTTATTATATATGTTGAAGTGTCATGCGATATATTTTTGGGTGTCCCAAAATTAAATTATAAATACTATTATTGCCTATTGATAATTAGGTAATTCTATAGTTAATTTGAAAGCATGATTAGGGTAATGAAACATAATTTAGGGGCACCCCAGGGGTTTTTTTTCTCTTGTATGGTCTTATGGTCGATAATTCTTATGTGGCATGACCCGAATTCCCATTATTGGGTTGCTAAAATATTATTTCCTATTATATGAGTTTCCCACATGAGTTTTATTTGTTTATCTATGTACTTGTTTAATTTAAATGTGTTATTTATTATTTAAAATGTGCCCATCTGAGTTGATTATGTTAAAGTCACATGAGTTTAATTCACATGTGTTGTTTTTATAATGAATGTGTATTTGAATTAAATGATAAAAGGGGTAATTTACAATTGGTGAACAATATTATTGGTTAAAAGACAAGGTCATTCTCTTGTGACTAATTTCATCTTAAATATATTGAGTGAAACATTATCTCGGTTAAGAGATAATGGAAAAGCATAAGAATTTGACTATGTAAAGGATAAGATTGATCCACAGGTAGGGTTGTAAGGCTCATTGAGTCTAATTTAAAATAATGAGTGAAGCGATGATTCATTTTAGGGATACATAGGTCAGGTACAATTTGAAGATGATTAAATTATTTTTGTGTAACGAGTTTATTGTTACTTTTATATGGTGGTCGTCAGGCCTAGTATCCACAATGAGACTTTTATATAATTCAACTGAATGGAATAATGGAACAGAATGACTAATTAAGCATCTTCCATGAAAATGAAAAATTGTAGATTCAGTCTTCACTAGTACATGGTAACTGTTTCTTCTGATACATCTATTTCAATAATGATTGAGTGCCTTCTGGTTTACTATATTCACTATTGTACACTACTACATATATATATCTACTAAAAATTGGCAAATATCATAGGTGATTGACTATTGGGATTTAGTCTCACGCCATGGTTGGGTCATGATTTTCAGCCCAAATAGATTATATTATTGTAGGCGTTGATCAAGGAAAGTGCCCTGCAATAGGGACTTGATGTGCTTCTATGGAGTGGGAGAGCATGGAAACATGGTGAGGCATGGGATTCTTCTTAGTACCTTTTTTTAATTTTGTGATTTTGAGACATATATTGTTCATTACATCATTTTACATTATTTTTGTATCTCTTAGATCATATAACTTTCTACATCATCTATTGTATTGAAGGATACTTGGTTATTTATCTTATCAAACATTCATTTTTTATATCAATTGTATGGTTTTCATTTTTATTTGTGTAGTATATTATGTATTTTTTGTGTTATACTATTATAATGAGAGAATAGATTCTCCACTGTCATACATATTGTTCTCACTATTTGTTAGTAGCCTTCGATGTTTGGGGAAATGCACTTGAGGTCATGAGGTCAACCAGGTACATGGAACTAGTTCAGTGGCATCCTGATATGGGATGTCACAATAATCAACAGACTTATTTTTTTAATATGATCTACCATGATTTTTTTGAATGGATATTACTTTATATTAAATTTTCATATCTAGTATATGTTCCAAAAACTCTTGATCCCCAAATTTATCCTTGGAAGTTGGAATCCGACAATTTTTACTGAATAAAATTATTTTCAATAATCCATATGATTTCTAATGAATTTTTTTTAATAAATTTTAATTTGATGAAGGTGTTGATCCCAAAGTCCATTGAAATCCATATATCGTGATTTAATTTTAACTTATATAATTTTAATAGTCCTATCAAACAATCCATATCTGTATATATTATATTTAGTTGAAAATTAAAAAATTATTTAAATTTCATAACGATTTATATAAAACATTATGTAACACTTTTGACCAAAAATAGATGTTATTGATAGTGGTACTCCATTAAATATAAACCCCCACTTAACATATATCCTATAAAACTGATGAAGAGTGAAATGTTCTCTAATAATAATGAAATTTGATTATTTTATATTGTGATCAACTATAACCCAAATATCATTGGGTCATTTGGACACCTTCTAGAGTCCCATGATGAAATCCATTATGATGTTTAACCATTTCCACTCAAGATTTGGTAATGTATGTAACATCACAATATACTTCTATCTATCATCCTTAAATTTATATCTTACTAAACACTATTATACTAACTCCACAATATCTCTTTTCATGATGACCTAAACGAAATTCTAATATATATATATATATATATATATATATATATATATATTTACTCCCTCGATGAATTGGGAATTATTAACTATGAGCTTCATTAAATAGCTCATTGTTCAATTATAGAATTAATGGTGCACTTAAACAACTCTTTGAAACAATAATTCGTTCATGGTTATGATTGATCTATTAATGAATTAATATATTCATTTACAGATCTAGATCTTCCTTCAACACTTCTTCAATATTAACATTAATTTATTATTAAACATTCATGTAAGAAATATTAGATCCTACTATAGTCCTTTTTGATTTCAGGGTTCATCCTCGGAAAATTCATACATAATGGTTCTCATTAAATCATAAAAATGGTTAAAAATGAATGGTCCTTCTATCACAGAGCATCAACCACCATGATTTCTGTTCCAGGGTGTTAATTTATTGAGTTATAATATGTATTTCGTTCCAACAGTCATCTTTTGAGAATATTCAATTCTTTCTATATGAATTTATAATTAAATAACTTTTAATCAAAATATATGTTACAACATTCACCATAAGGAAAATTCATATATTACATCAAATATAATATATAACTACTAGTTCCATATCACGATTCATGTAATTTAGTTCAATAACATTCAATTAGAGAGTTGAATTAAATACCACCATATAATTCTATATAAAATCACATCCCCATAGCTTCATTTATGGAACAATATATGTCAACAATGTTTACCTAATATAGTCTAGTGTGAGAATATGTTCTCTGAGAATCTTTATATTCAACTCCTCATATTTTTCATCACATTCATATATCCAATGGAACATTTCTTCATTCTATGTAAACAAGGTTAGCAAATTTGATAATTGTGGTAAATATATCAAAATGAATCAATGATATCCATCCAATAAAATAAAATTATGGATTTTAATCACCATGTTTGGTCTTAGACAATGATCAATAACATTTTTCATTGAGGGATCCACTAATATACACACTACTGTAATTATTTGGCTTAAGAAATATACTACATTGTCCAAAATTCACACTTTATAAATTTGGAAAATAACTCATCATTTTATAAGATCATTAATAAAATCCTCAAATGATATTCATTTTATTAATTTATATTATTTTATGATCTAATAACATTAATAAAGGAAAACATAGAGTGTTCAATATTTCCTAAAATGATTATATTCGTTATATCCATTACGGTAGTTGGGGTATTCACAATTCTCAATAGAATTACTATAAATTCATAACGACGATACATTTAAGGTAAATTTTCCAAGATATTTATTCATATTTTACCCCTAACTGATGATATCCAGATCAATGGATAATTTGTTAATTTATAGTGCTTACCTTAGCTAATCAAAAAATAATAATTACTATTGGCTGAATGATAATTTTTTATAGTGATCTTATTTGGTTCATGATAATGAATAAAACAATGGATTGATCCAAACTTTTTCCATTCAAAATTAATTGGTTTACCCCATGTTGAATTTTATTACTAAATTACTTATCAATATTCTGATGCATTTTCATCTATTTTCAAACTAATAATGTATGTCAATCTGTAATGAATCATTCAAATATGCATGGAAACTGGTAAATATTCTATTGAAAAAATAATTTATTCATTTTTGAAATACTAGAAAGACATTTAAGAAATAAATCAAAAAATTCCCATTGAATAATAATTTATTCAATGTTAAGTTTCATTTTAACCAATTCTGATAAATACCCATCATGAATAGGTAGGAAGACACATACAATTGAATTAATTTCATTTGGAAGTTAATATTAATGCTCACATTGATAGAAAATCATTGGTTTATTCAAAATATGAAATTTGAATTCCATTACATGGACAACGTAATGGGATCTATATAATAAATTGTAATCCATTCACAAAATAAAATCAATTTCAAATAAGAAAAAAATAAAAATATTTTACATAAGCATATTCCCACTAACCTCAAATAGATTAGATCTATATATGAGAAATATGATTATTTTATATACATGAGTTTTCTTTTATAATAAATCAGACAATTACCCGGGTTTTGGTGTGATAGTAATATAAAATTTGATATATATAAATGTGTGTTTAAAAATTGAATAAAATTGAAAATTGGTAGTTATAGAGTGGGTGATAAGTGTTCCATTCTTCACTTAATTCTCATGTACCACATAACAATTTCTGATCCAATGATCATTCCATTTATATCTTATCTTAAGAGTTTTTATATATATTTTCATTATTAATCCTTATATTCATTTCCCATTTAAAATAATTCCAATATTAGTAATAGTTGTAAAATTTGTGTGGGGTTGGTGAATTGAGTTGGGTTAAAATCTGGTTTTTAATATTCTCTTCCCTCTATACATTTTTTATATTTTAAATAGTCTATTTGACTTTATTTCCAAACATATTATATTTACCAGTTTCCTTAATATTATTGATCTCATGCATATTTCAACACATCCATAAAAAATAAAATTATTATTATTTTAATTCAATTGGTTTTTTGAAATTTTCATGAATACAAAACCTATATATTATTATAAGAACCATTAGAATGATGAGAATATACACTGTCCATTTCTAAAATGATATTACATTAAATATTTCATTATAGATTCTAAAAACCCTTAAACAATATATTTATTAGAGGATTGGATTTAATCCCCAGAATAATTGATCAATTTATATTTCAATGCCAATGACAAAACCAAAAATGTACCTCACATTCCTGATAAAAAATTTATTCATATGAATCAATATATCCTTCATCATTCTATATAAGATCTAGAATTCCATTTTTTATTTTCTTGTAAATATTATTTGGAATGTTATTATTCCTAAATAACCTATTAAAAATATATCATTCCATAGTTTCAAAAACATCCAAATATCGTATAATATAAATACTATTTAAACATTCATTCTCTTATACAAACGATTAGCACACCACTAGGAAATTTTATTCATTATAATAACACTAGATAATTGAAAATATATTTTTATGGTACTAGTACATTGAATAAACACTATTGGATTAGTGTACACATAGAAATAAGTTGGATGTAGGCTCTTAAAATAATTAATGTTATGTTGGACCCTATTTTACTTATTTAGTAGCTAATCGTGATTCATGAATTTAGGAATTTGAATGAGCACGAATATAAGATTTTCAATTCAAGCTCCAATGTAGTTTGGCTTCATAAGTGGAAAATAATTTCATTTTCCACCTCATTTCCTTGTTAACATAATTATTTTTTTATATATAAACTAACCAATACCAAAAATAATAATTTAAGAACTAGGATATAACAATAAAAGCGAGAAATAAGAAAATCATGAAAATAAATCTTGATATATCTTATATTATTCAACCTTCTTATCATCCTATAAAACATTCACGTCACCTCATATAACAATAAGTTCATTATTATTATTTTTTAAAATTTTCAATTTATATTATCTATATCTTAATATCCAAAAATAACTCATACCTAATTATATTACTATTGGTGACACCCATGTAAAACATAAATAAATATTACTTCATTTTGTATGAAAACAAAATATATTACACAATAATTCACACCATAAAACTATATAGGTTTAGTGTATTTGGTGACTAGATACACTATAACCTTATATAAAAAATATCTACCATAACCATTATAATTTTCTTAACTCATATTACCATTAATAGATTTATCCTGATTAAAATATCTCTTCATAACCAGGGGAAACAAAAACATAAAAAAGGTGAGCTCAAATTATATGAAATGGTAAAAAAAATAGATATTAATAAATGATCATTTATAACCATTTGAAAATTATAGAGGTATAAGATCATGAAATAACATGTTAATTTTATATCCAATCATTTTTATGTAATAAATCATGAGTCATTATATAAAACATTAACATTCATGGGTAATTGGGTAATGAGAGTATTCAATAATCATTAATGAATCATGAACCATGCAATTATATCATAATCATAAGAACATATAATAGGTATTTTTTCACAATAATTATCATTGATAATTATTTATTTAGAAAAATATTTGTTTAAATAATGACAACATAGATTGAAAAATGTCCCAAAATGGATTAGGTTCACTTCTTAACTACATTTCATATTTTGAATGGGTTCACTCCCCATCCACTTAGTATTGTCTCATAAAATATCAAAAATTAAAAATTTTATATTTTATATTTAATATAACAACATATATTGAAATAAAAACCAAATATTTTTGTTCTATAAGATCATAAAAACATTAATCATTCATTATAGCATAACTGCTGGAAATGAAATGGGACTCATAAAAATTTAAACATCAAATTATTATAATCTATAAATAAATATAACATGGTTGGTATCATAAGATAATATCTTAATTGAATCATAAGAAACATCAAATGATATTGACCTAAATGAAAAATGACATTAGAAGAACATTCCAAAATTCCACTTTAAATATGTTAAAAAAAATGTTTTTTATAATATTATATATAAATATTAAAAAATATCTTTAGAAAATTATTTTTTGAAAATAAAAGTATAAAATTTCAGAGGATACATTAAAACAATGAACGGTCATTATGGTAGAAAAGGTTGATGTTTGGTAATTGTGAATAAATAGATTCATTTCACACTTTTTAAAAATGTAATTAATAACCTATTGGTAAAAAATATTTTCTAATACATCGAAAGTAAATGAACCAAAATATTGAAAATGGTATCAACTAATAATTTAATAATATTAATCTTAATTCTTGAAAACATTTTAAAAAACATAGACCTGAAAGAAAAATTTCCCAGACTAAAGAGGAAGCATATTTGACTTTTAATAAAAACATTTTCCTTGTAATTTTTTGTACCAAAGAGAATAGAATTGATGGAATATATTAATTCCCTATAAATGAATATAATATAATAATATTTGTAGTTTATATGAGATTAATATTATATAATTCATGTAAATGATATTTAAAAATAAACAATCATTATTAAAAGTATGATTTCTATATAATCCCTTACCTCCGCTTTTGGATTTCATTATATATTCTCTAATGATACTATTTAATAAATTTATATTTTCTATTAATATATACCTAGAAAATAATCATAATTTTCATAGAATATTATTTTTTTTAATATCCAATTACCAATTTATAAATAATTTTTCATTAAAATTAATATTTAGGTGTTAACTGTTCTGTTTCTCATGCATGTTTTTTTAAAGGATCCATTCCTTCCATATTTTCCACGGTTTTATCGTTATAAAAAATATTAATAAATTTATAATTATAAAATGTGTTCATTATATAAACTTTTATAAAAATTCATATAATGTGATGATTGAAAATGAACTATATAACATCATGGTGACTATAGTCTATACATACACATGAGTATAATTATCATTTTACAACCTTTGGAAATAAATAACTGAAACAATTATCTACATTTAGGGAATACTGAATATTATATTTAATCATTTAATCCATACATATAACCATACATGTATAGAGGACATGAAAAATGAATCAAATCAATTCATGGAAGTGGTGGTCCAGACATTTTCCTGAATGATGTTATCATTTTTCACAAGATGTTATGATTGTAGATAATTGTTATAAAAATTCTATAAATACATTTAATTCAAGTAATTGTACTAATTTAATGATTTGAAACTTTATATATATCATTTATGTGAGGTTTATAAAAAATATTACTATGTATGGTTTGATAAATACATGTACAATTTCTTTAGAAAACCTCAATTTTCTTGCACCATAATCTTGTAATGGAAGATTTTTTGGAAAAAAAATAAGTTCATGGATGTGAGGAGGGAAGTTAAGAAGATATATTGGAATGTATTTTAATAACTATATGTGTTTATTTGTGTTAATGTAATATGGTATTGGTTCTATTTTATATATCATGTGGGAAACACAATTTTTAATACTTAAAACATTAAAATATAATAAAGTCGTATTCAAGTGATAGTGGATCCATGGAAACCCAAAATCGAATATAATATAATATTTCATCAAAAAATCAATAAAATTACACATTCTTGTGGGTTCACAAGATATTTTATTACTTATATCTATGTTTAACAACCAATCATCTTGTTCTCCCTTTTAATCAATACTGTGTTGAAACATTTTACCACGACAATATTTCATAATTAACAGAAATTAAATTGATTTGTTTAAAAAAAATAAGGATTATTACATGAAATATGAGAAAAATTCATTATGTTCAATTATAATATTTTGTATAAGTTCACAGTAAACTATGTGTATATAACTCCATAAAAACGATTTTCTGGGATTAAAAATTCAATTTTTTTATCGAACTAAATTTAATCCAATTATATAAAAAATTAATAGTTGAATGTTAAATTATTTAATCAAATAAATTATTTAATTTTTTTAAAAATCATTCATTAATAGTGTATATTTTTATTTATTATCATAAATAGACAATCCGATCATGGAATCATTTTTGTTAAAAAACATATCATTTTTTAATTCAAATGCTTTTAGTTTATTATATAACCATGTAACAACCAATCAATTTATTTTATAAATATTAAAAAAATTAATTTTGATAATTTTGATAATATGAAATAATTTATAAATAAATCATATATGAAAAAATGTTAAAAAAAAGTGATGTCGTGGACCCGGATGCCATTTAATAGGTTCCCTGAGCCCGTGGGGCCACATGGCCTCATGGGAATCTCCCCAAAAACCAAAGGCTGAAAACTAGAAGATAGTGTGTATGGTGTGTATATTTGGAGACTATACCATTATTAAAAAAATCGTAGCACAATATATAAAGATGAATAATGGTATATATAATATGCAATATAAGTAAAAAAAGTCAAAAAATTAGAGATAATAGTAACAATAACTGGACAAATGGAATAACATTCAAAAATTGATGATAAAATGTCATACCTTTAGAACACTAGAAAACATAGAACAAGAGAATAGTCATAAAATGTCCCAGAAAAGTATAATAGAAGTCAAATTACTATCCCAAGCATCCTGAGACCCAACATGGTCATCTACTATCAAGATAAATCCAAAACAGCAGGAAATCAAATGCTTGAAACTGCACACCTCCCATTATCAAAACATGCATTCACATAATATAATCTTAGTACAAAACTGTTCCTAGAGAGTGTTTGATATAAATACCAGTGGGCCAACATCAAAAATGACTATAACCATCAGTATGTGTAATAGAAATAAAACAACATGCATGAATGCATATAGAAAGTAAAATAGTACAATCTCAATAAATTCCAATGTTCCTTGTTCATCCCTTGGAAGGTGTCTATATATTAATCTATTTCATAATTTAATTGTTAGAAGTTTCTAAATAAGACCATTTTATTCAATAGTGATGGTTCTGAGCTATAACGAGGCACCCTGTAATTGTATTAAAAAAATGATGTACCCCAGTAATAACCATGGAAATGTAGTCCTCAATGGATGGCATCTTATTGATTACTATATAATGGGTAAGTATAAGAATGTAATCCATGGAACATATTCCATGTCATTACAAAATTATATTCCTTCCAAATCTATGGTGACTGTCAATGGTAAAATTGTGTTATGTAGTTCCTAGGTCTTATGAACATTAACCGTGCAACCATGTTTTCATTGTTAGAACCATGGAGTTTATTTGAGACATTTGTTAATACTATGTGACAGATCCTATAGCGACATAGGAGTAATCCATAAATTGACAAGTATTGGGATCTATGTGGTTTTCAGCATATTAAATTCATATCCATGAATTAGAATAGTTTCCCTATGTGCTCAAGGAATTCCCTGATAAGAATTCGAGTCAAGATCGAGTCATTCCACTCTTATTTGATAAAAAAGTTATATATGATTTCAATTTTTTCAATACATCCCATTTTATATTTAGAATATGATGACTATCAAACAACCCATTAATCATGTCATAATTATTCAATAAGTCAATTTGTTTCAATCCGTGCCTTTTATTAGTGTGACACAACCATGTATCGTGAAACCATTCATTCAATACATTTAATCATGTTCAATAATCAGACAGTATTCATCTACCACCAATTAATTTAGTAAGGGGTTCTACATCCATGCAACCTATTATTAATTTACATTTACAACAAATTTATATACATAGTATAAATTCCAATTCCCATTTCACATTTATATCCTATATATTTGAATTACTTTCTATAGGTAAGTAAATTGGTGAGAATACATGGTACATTCCACTATGAAATTTTCAATATAAATAAAGAAATAAATAATATAAAATGTGTAAAGACCCGCAAATTTCAAGGAAATTTTTTTCTTAATTTTCTTTGGAATTTTACAAGAGCGCGGCTTCAGACGGCACCTGATTCCGAGGCCCGGTGTGCCCGGAATCAATTTCCGAAGTTTGGCTCGGGTACGTTCAGTGAACGGACGAGCGGGTTTTTCTATCTTTTGAACCGGTGCCCGGAATCGAATTCTGAGGGCACCGATGAAATCGCAGCGCCGGTATTTGCTTAGAAACGCCTCTTCCGGAGTTGCGTTTGCTCAGACGTGGTTTTTAAATTTTACGGCTTTAAGTCAGAAATAAAATAAAGTTTGTGCGACAACTTTATTTTATTTCACTTAAGCTGCTTGGAAGCCACTTGAAGTCACTTAAAGACGGCTTGAACTGAGTTGAACTGGATAGGATGCTATCCAGAAATATCCTACCCCTTGGTAGGATATTTGTGCGGTGGGACCCGCACGAGCCCCGCCGTTTCTTTCGCTAAGTAACGCACCCGCGAAAACCCGTCAAAGTAACTGAAAAGTCAACCGACGCGTTTTCTTTAATTCTTAACAGACCATTTAATTGGGCGGTTTATTTCGTGAATTAAATGGACTGTTTCTTCGTGAATTAAATGGGTCGTTTCTTTCGTTGAATTAATTCAACGAATTGATGGATCGTTTCTTAACCGGTTTCGTGTTGGCATGTTTATAAAATAAGACCAACATAAAAATCCTTGGAAAGGATTTGAGAGAATCTTCGTTCCTCCACCCTCTCCGCGAAGAACGCGAAGAACGCGAAGAACGCGAAGAACGCGAAGAACGCGAAGAACGCGAAGAACGCCGGCGAACGGAATTCGACGACGCACACCAAGATCTGCGACGTCGACGAGATCTACCCGCGACGTTCTTCGGCGACGTCTTTCTTCCGCGGCCGATCCTCGTTCGGCAACAAAGGTGAGAATCAGATCTTTTCTTCTCCCTTTTTAATTTCAATATCAACGGATTTAAACTAATTAAATCCGTTGATCTTGATCCGGAGATTGGCGACGCGACGAGCGATTCCGCGACGACGCGGCGATCTCCATCTTCCGCGACGAGCAAATCCCGCGACGATCCCTCGTTCGGCAACGACAGCTGCGAGGTAAGGGATGTTGGAATTCTTTTTTTTAAAATCCCGTGTTTATTCTTTTGAAATATAGAACCCGATCACGAAACAATTTTAATTTATTTAAAATTGTTGATTGGTTTCTTTCTTGTTTCTCCCGTTGATTTATGACTAACGCGGAGGGTGCGGGTCTAACGAACAAGACCCGGCAACCCTCCGTCGATCTTCCTTTGTGTGCGGATTTGGCGAGCGACGGCAAAAGCGCGACGCAAGGGCCATATGTTGATTCCGCAGTGGAGGACGCGTCCCGGGAGGAACAACGGCGCAGACGGGAGGCAAATCGGGCCACCGGAGCATCTCCGGCGGCCCGCGGAAGGAGGCGGCGGCGCGGGTCGCCGGCGCGGCGGCGCCGGCGACCGGGGGCGGCGGCGCCCGGCGCGCCGCCGGAGGAGTCCGCCGCGGCCGAGCCGCGGCGGCGGCGAGCCGCCGGACCGCGTCCGCGGTCCGGCCTTCCAGCACGCGGCCCGCGCGGGCCGCGTTTTCTCCAAAGCCGCGGGTTTGACCCGCGGCGGCAGCGCTTCGGCCGCTCGGCCGAAGCCGAGCCGGTCCGGTCGGCCGGGCCGCGCCCAGGCCGGACCGGACCCGGCCGAGCCGGTTCGGGCCGGGTCGGGCCGACCCGGTTCGGGCCGACCCGGTTCGGCCGACCCCAGGGGGGGTTCGGGCCGGGTCGCCCCGGGCCCAGTACCCCCGTTTCGGGCCCTCTACGGTCTTTCGCCCATATCTTGGGCCTGGGACCTCCGATTGACGAACCGTCAGCGGCTACGCGATCCTTGGATCGAGACGGTCGTTTCGGTATATTATACTCAAGGTTTCGGAAGACTTTGGGTTCGGCCGGGTTGGTTCGTACACGAAACCAACCGGGCCCTCGGAGCGGAAACGCTCATAACTTGAGCTACGGACGTCCGAACGACGTACCGTCAGCTGTGGTAGTTTCCTCTAAGTGAGACGGAACTTTTGGCATACTCCGCCCGAGGATCGGATACAGGCGGAGTACGGTCGGGTTGGTTTTGCCCTAAAAACCAACCGGGCCCCTGGGACGAAAATGCCAATAACTCTCAGACCGGGCGTCCGATTGACGCGCCGTCTGTCGCGTTGAGATCCTGTTGTCGATACGGAACTTTTAGATACATCAACTTCGGACTAAGTGTCAGTTGATGTATCAGCCTCTCGGCTCGTGGAGCGGACCCTCCTAAACGAGCTCGCTAAGTGCGGGAACCCTAGTGCTGGCTGTGGCTTCGACGACAGAGCAGAGATCCTCCGTGGACTGCGACGACGACAGAGCAGAGATCCTCCGTGGACTGCGACGACGGCAGAGCAGAGATCCTTCGTGGACTGCGGCGACGACTGTGCAGAGATCCTCAGTGGACTGCGTCGACTACTGCACTCAGCGATCCTACGTGGAAGAGTGCTACCGAACCTGTGTGAGCTGAATCTTCTTTTTACCTTGAGCGGTGGAGCGCTTGGGTGTAGCGGCGGACCCGTGGTACTTGACAGTGGTGGTGCGCTTGGATGCAGCAGCAGACCCTTGGCGGTGGAGCGCTTGGATGTAGCGGCGGACCCGCGATACTCTACGGAGTGTGTGCGCTTGGTTGTAGCGACAGACCCTTGGCGGTGGAGCGCTTGGTTGTAGCGGCGGACCCGCGATACTCTACGGAGTGTGTGCGCTTGGTTGTAGCGACAGACCCGCGACGGTGGAGACGTGCGTGCAGAGTACGGAGACCGTGTAGATGACTGAGACCTGACGACTGCTTGACCGACTCGACTTGGAGTGAGTCGACTAGCCCAGTGGACGGAGCGCCCAGTAGTTGGCAGCAGACCCACGGCGGACGGAGCGCCTGGTAGTTGGCGGCAGACCCGCGGTACTCGACAGGAGGAGTACCTCAGTAGGCTATCTGGGTGAGCGCCCGGTATTTGGCAGCAGACCCTCAGCGGACGGAGCGCCCGGTAGTTGGCAGCAGACCCGCGGTACTCGACAGGAGGAGTACTTCAGCAGTCTTAGGTTAGTGAGCAGTACCTCGGAGTCGTGACAGGACCACTGTACACTTCAGAGATGGGGCTCTTCAACACTTACGGTTTCGATAATGAAAATCCTGGTTGAGCTGAATCTTATGTTACTCTCCTTTGTGGATTGTGTTGAACTATCCTATGTGGATTTTCTGTTTACTCTCCTTGCGGATTTGAGTCTTGCTTTCCTTCGTGGATTGAGTTGTTCTTGAGCTCGTGAGCAGAGCTGGAATTGGGGACTTAGGTATATGTATGGGCATATACCTAAGTCGAGTCAGATGTTACTTCGTGATTGCATCTTTCTTTTGTGCTATATCCTTTGTGGATTTCGGGAGACCTTCGGGGGTCTCGGGGTCCTTACTGAGTAGTTGTACTCACCCCTGCACGGGCTATGCCCGCACTTCGTGGTGTTGGTTGCAGACGACGGACAGCGCTGATCGCGGTTGGGCGTGGAGCAGGACGGTACCTGGAGGTGGACCACTGGGCGGGACGTGCTCGGAGCGGACGTGGGACCCGAGGAGCCTGGAGGCTATCTGTACCCACCCTTCAGGTGGGATTGCCAGTGGACGACACGAGGCCGCCGTCTTTTCTTCAGTTGCTGTACTTTACTTTTCCAGTTGTACTTTACAGTTGGGCTTGTATTTCCGGCCCCTTTTACTTTCTGCACTTTACTTTCCGCTTGCTGACTCTGTGTGGTTGTTACTTATAAAGGCAATGCCTTCCCGGTTTACTGGGATTTTACGCCTTGGTGCTAGTCGCCAGCCCCTGGCCTATGGAAGGCGGGCTTGGGGTAGTCACGGCACGGGCCCCGAGGACGGGTCGTGACAAATTGGTATCAGAGGTGGTCGGTTCTACCGCAAACTCTGATCATCCTTTCTCTCTATGTGAAGCAATAGTGTTTAGTGTATTGAGTGTGGTTATCAGTTCAGGGAGCCCAGTGTTGGTGCGGCGGCCGACGTATCCGTACACCAGGACCCTGACTCCTGATTTCCGACTTAATGCATGAAAACATTGATTGCGTGTGTGTTTCAAGTTTTCTTTGTGATTACTTATGTCAGCTCACCGGGTATACTGATCTGCTTTATGAAAGTCTCAAGTTTTCCTTGTGATTACTTGTGCCAGCTCACCAGGTATACTGTTCTGACTGTGGTGCTCTTGTTCTCCTTTCCAGGATGGCCCCGCGACGACTGCCAGCTAGGGTTCCGAGTGTAGGGCGCGACGGCAGCCCACCGAGCGACGAGGCCTCGGTGCAGGGCCCTTTGCCAGCAGTGGCACCGGCGGTAGCCTTACCCGCCGAGCCACCGATGCTTCCAGTACCAGACGCCGACGATGCACGTCGCCTCAGGGCACTGCACGAGTTTCAGAGCCAGCGACCGCCCAGGTTTCGCGGTGAGGCGGACCCCCAGGCCGCCGAGGACTGGCTAGAGGCGGTGATACGGATCTTTAGGCTAGTGAGGACACCAGCGGATCTCATGGTGATTCTCGCGGCGAGCCTCCTGCAGGCGGCGGCAGGACGATGGTGGAGCTTGATGCTCCAGGTGCACGATGAGGCATCTCTTCTTTGGACGGACTTTGAGAGCCTCTTCCGCTCGGAGTTCGTCCCAGCCACCCTTCGTGCGGTGCGTATCCAGGAGCTTCTACAGCTGCGGCAGGGCAGCATGACGGTCGCTCAGTACGCGGCGAGGTTCACCGACCTTTCTCGGTACTCGACAGACATGGTACGGGACCCCTTCTTCCGGGCCCGGACCTTCGAGCAGGGTTTGAGACACGAGATCAGGGCATCGCTGATCTCCCTCAGCATACCGACTCAGACAGGAGTACTAGAGCGGGCCCTTCTGATCGAGAGCTTCCTTGCTGAGTCTACACCAGCACAGAGACCCACCGCAGGGCGGCACGTAGCGGAGTCTTCGGTGGCAGGTAGCCGACAGATGACTCAGGGTTCCAGGCAGACCAGACCTACCAGTGGCCGACTGCACGACTCAGGCTCAGTTGTGCGGGGAAGCCGGGGTGGAGTCAGAGCCAGGCGTGCCGAGAGTGGGCAGTGCTACTCCTGTGGCGGAATTGGTCACATGGCTCGTGACTGCCCGACCCGCCATGCGGGGGAGCAGCAAACGGTTGAGGAACCACCTAGGCAGAGGCAGAGGGTCGACCGTGGCGGTCCGCAGGGAGGAGGCGGACGAGGTAGAGGAGCTGGCCGAGCAGCAGGTGGTGGACGACGCTTTGAGGCTCTACCACCACCACCACCAGGAGGTCCACCCCGACCGCAGGGGAGAGCTCAGCTTCAGGCAGTCGAGGCCTTCGATCATGGAGCCCTGGGAGCTGATGGACAGGAGCAGAACTAGTGGATACATCCTTTGTACTTCTGGTTCCTTGTTTCTTTTGTGTAGCGTCTTGTAATATGAGCTGCAATAATAAAAGATGCATACCTTTGTGATATTTTCGTTCCTGTCCTCTTTCGTGATGTTACTAGGAGATTCCAGTTTTGGCTGTTGACTTGACCCTCACTTGTGAGACATCTACTGGAGGAGACCCAGTTACCACACACTGATGCCGACAGTGTGACTCAACCCTTGGAGGCGAGAGTAACAGTTGAATCTCTTAGTAGTAGCGTCGAGGCCTTACGACGTCATCCTTGGTATGGATTAGTATCATCCATGTTAGGATTGACTGTTTTAGGCAAAGAATGTGGTTCATCCAGGGGATGAGACCAGATTTCTCTTTTCGGCAAAGAAGAAATCTTGCAGCTCTTGTGGGACCTGTGATGGTCCAGGCCACGACAAGAAGGTCCAGATCATCCAGGAGAGGATGAGGACAGCTCAGAGCCGGCAGAAGTCATATGCTGACAGGAGGCGGAGGCCACTAGAGTTCGAGGATGGCGACCACGTCTTTTTGCGTGTCTCACCTCGACGTGGTTTACGGAGATTTGGCCGAGGCGGCAAGTTGTCTCCACGCTTCATCGGGCCTTTCCAGGTCCTCAGCAGGATAGGAGAGGTGGCTTATCGCCTGGCTCTACCACCTCAGTTGCACCGGGTGCACGACGTCTTCCACGTGTCTCAGCTGAGGAGATACGTGCACGACCCGACGCACATCATCGACTTTGGGGAGCTGGACGTGGACGATGGGGCGACCTTTGCGGAGGTTCCAGTGGAGATCGAGGATCGACAGGAGCGGGTCCTACGTGGGCGGGCGATTCCTCTTGTGCGCGTCAGGTGGCAGCACGGGAACCTCCAGGAGAGCACTTGGGAGCGGGAGGCTCAGATGCGTGCTCAGTACCCCCATTTGTTCCCCTAGTTTTGATGTATCTTTACGGGGACGTAAAGCCCTGAGGTGGGAGTAATGTAAAGACCCGCAAATTTCAAGGAAATTTTTTTCTTAATTTTCTTTGGAATTTTACAAGAGCGCGGCTTCAGACGGCACCTGATTCCGAGGCCCGGTGTGCCCGGAATCAATTTCCGAAGTTTGGCTCGGGTACGTTCAGTGAACGGACGAGCGGGTTTTTCTATCTTTTGAACCGGTGCCCGGAATCGAATTCTGAGGGCACCGATGAAATCGCAGCGCCGGTATTTGCTTAGAAACGCCTCTTCCGGAGTTGCGTTTGCTCAGACGTGGTTTTTAAATTTTACGGCTTTAAGTCAGAAATAAAATAAAGTTTGTGCGACAACTTTATTTTATTTCACTTAAGCTGCTTGGAAGCCACTTGAAGTCACTTAAAGACGGCTTGAACTGAGTTGAACTGGATAGGATGCTATCCAGAAATATCCTACCCCTTGGTAGGATATTTGTGCGGTGGGACCCGCACGAGCCCCGCCGTTTCTTTCGCTAAGTAACGCACCCGCGAAAACCCGTCAAAGTAACTGAAAAGTCAACCGACGCGTTTTCTTTAATTCTTAACAGACCATTTAATTGGGCGGTTTATTTCGTGAATTAAATGGACTGTTTCTTCGTGAATTAAATGGGTCGTTTCTTTCGTTGAATTAATTCAACGAATTGATGGATCGTTTCTTAACCGGTTTCGTGTTGGCATGTTTATAAAATAAGACCAACATAAAAATCCTTGGAAAGGATTTGAGAGAATCTTCGTTCCTCCACCCTCTCCGCGAAGAACGCGAAGAACGCGAAGAACGCGAAGAACGCGAAGAACGCGAAGAACGCGAAGAACGCCGGCGAACGGAATTCGACGACGCACACCAAGATCTGCGACGTCGACGAGATCTACCCGCGACGTTCTTCGGCGACGTCTTTCTTCCGCGGCCGATCCTCGTTCGGCAACAAAGGTGAGAATCAGATCTTTTCTTCTCCCTTTTTAATTTCAATATCAACGGATTTAAACTAATTAAATCCGTTGATCTTGATCCGGAGATTGGCGACGCGACGAGCGATTCCGCGACGACGCGGCGATCTCCATCTTCCGCGACGAGCAAATCCCGCGACGATCCCTCGTTCGGCAACGACAGCTGCGAGGTAAGGGATGTTGGAATTCTTTTTTTTAAAATCCCGTGTTTATTCTTTTGAAATATAGAACCCGATCACGAAACAATTTTAATTTATTTAAAATTGTTGATTGGTTTCTTTCTTGTTTCTCCCGTTGATTTATGACTAACGCGGAGGGTGCGGGTCTAACGAACAAGACCCGGCAACCCTCCGTCGATCTTCCTTTGTGTGCGGATTTGGCGAGCGACGGCAAAAGCGCGACGCAAGGGCCATATGTTGATTCCGCAGTGGAGGACGCGTCCCGGGAGGAACAACGGCGCAGACGGGAGGCAAATCGGGCCACCGGAGCATCTCCGGCGGCCCGCGGAAGGAGGCGGCGGCGCGGGTCGCCGGCGCGGCGGCGCCGGCGACCGGGGGCGGCGGCGCCCGGCGCGCCGCCGGAGGAGTCCGCCGCGGCCGAGCCGCGGCGGCGGCGAGCCGCCGGACCGCGTCCGCGGTCCGGCCTTCCAGCACGCGGCCCGCGCGGGCCGCGTTTTCTCCAAAGCCGCGGGTTTGACCCGCGGCGGCAGCGCTTCGGCCGCTCGGCCGAAGCCGAGCCGGTCCGGTCGGCCGGGCCGCGCCCAGGCCGGACCGGACCCGGCCGAGCCGGTTCGGGCCGGGTCGGGCCGACCCGGTTCGGGCCGACCCGGTTCGGCCGACCCCAGGGGGGGTTCGGGCCGGGTCGCCCCGGGCCCAGTACCCCCGTTTCGGGCCCTCTACGGTCTTTCGCCCATATCTTGGGCCTGGGACCTCCGATTGACGAACCGTCAGCGGCTACGCGATCCTTGGATCGAGACGGTCGTTTCGGTATATTATACTCAAGGTTTCGGAAGACTTTGGGTTCGGCCGGGTTGGTTCGTACACGAAACCAACCGGGCCCTCGGAGCGGAAACGCTCATAACTTGAGCTACGGACGTCCGAACGACGTACCGTCAGCTGTGGTAGTTTCCTCTAAGTGAGACGGAACTTTTGGCATACTCCGCCCGAGGATCGGATACAGGCGGAGTACGGTCGGGTTGGTTTTGCCCTAAAAACCAACCGGGCCCCTGGGACGAAAATGCCAATAACTCTCAGACCGGGCGTCCGATTGACGCGCCGTCTGTCGCGTTGAGATCCTGTTGTCGATACGGAACTTTTAGATACATCAACTTCGGACTAAGTGTCAGTTGATGTATCAGCCTCTCGGCTCGTGGAGCGGACCCTCCTAAACGAGCTCGCTAAGTGCGGGAACCCTAGTGCTGGCTGTGGCTTCGACGACAGAGCAGAGATCCTCCGTGGACTGCGACGACGACAGAGCAGAGATCCTCCGTGGACTGCGACGACGGCAGAGCAGAGATCCTTCGTGGACTGCGGCGACGACTGTGCAGAGATCCTCAGTGGACTGCGTCGACTACTGCACTCAGCGATCCTACGTGGAAGAGTGCTACCGAACCTGTGTGAGCTGAATCTTCTTTTTACCTTGAGCGGTGGAGCGCTTGGGTGTAGCGGCGGACCCGTGGTACTTGACAGTGGTGGTGCGCTTGGATGCAGCAGCAGACCCTTGGCGGTGGAGCGCTTGGTTGTAGCGGCGGACCCGCGATACTCTACGGAGTGTGTGCGCTTGGTTGTAGCGACAGACCCTTGGCGGTGGAGCGCTTGGTTGTAGCGGCGGACCCGCGATACTCTACGGAGTGTGTGCGCTTGGTTGTAGCGACAGACCCGCGACGGTGGAGACGTGCGTGCAGAGTACGGAGACCGTGTAGATGACTGAGACCTGACGACTGCTTGACCGACTCGACTTGGAGTGAGTCGACTAGCCCAGTGGACGGAGCGCCCAGTAGTTGGCAGCAGACCCACGGCGGACGGAGCGCCTGGTAGTTGGCGGCAGACCCGCGGTACTCGACAGGAGGAGTACCTCAGTAGGCTATCTGGGTGAGCGCCCGGTATTTGGCAGCAGACCCTCAGCGGACGGAGCGCCCGGTAGTTGGCAGCAGACCCGCGGTACTCGACAGGAGGAGTACTTCAGCAGTCTTAGGTTAGTGAGCAGTACCTCGGAGTCGTGACAGGACCACTGTACACTTCAGAGATGGGGCTCTTCAACACTTACGGTTTCGATAATGAAAATCCTGGTTGAGCTGAATCTTATGTTACTCTCCTTTGTGGATTGTGTTGAACTATCCTATGTGGATTTTCTGTTTACTCTCCTTGCGGATTTGAGTCTTGCTTTCCTTCGTGGATTGAGTTGTTCTTGAGCTCGTGAGCAGAGCTGGAATTGGGGACTTAGGTATATGTATGGGCATATACCTAAGTCGAGTCAGATGTTACTTCGTGATTGCATCTTTCTTTTGTGCTATATCCTTTGTGGATTTCGGGAGACCTTCGGGGGTCTCGGGGTCCTTACTGAGTAGTTGTACTCACCCCTGCACGGGCTATGCCCGCACTTCGTGGTGTTGGTTGCAGACGACGGACAGCGCTGATCGCGGTTGGGCGTGGAGCAGGACGGTACCTGGAGGTGGACCACTGGGCGGGACGTGCTCGGAGCGGACGTGGGACCCGAGGAGCCTGGAGGCTATCTGTACCCACCCTTCAGGTGGGATTGCCAGTGGACGACACGAGGCCGCCGTCTTTTCTTCAGTTGCTGTACTTTACTTTTCCAGTTGTACTTTACAGTTGGGCTTGTATTTCCGGCCCCTTTTACTTTCTGCACTTTACTTTCCGCTTGCTGACTCTGTGTGGTTGTTACTTATAAAGGCAATGCCTTCCCGGTTTACTGGGATTTTACGCCTTGGTGCTAGTCGCCAGCCCCTGGCCTATGGAAGGCGGGCTTGGGGTAGTCACGGCACGGGCCCCGAGGACGGGTCGTGACAAAATGATACCCTTATAAGGTTTAATCCATGTCACAAACAGACGTCGGATCAAATGTGTCATGTATTAAAAACCCATTTATGGAATAACATCCAATATGGGATGAATGGAGTTATGGGAGTAAACACTAACCACTAATCATATATTTAGAAAGATCATAACTATATAGTTATAATTATTATATGAATGGAATTGAAATTTATTATACTACACCTGATGATATATCAGGGGCCCACAGAAAAATTCCATGATTTACAATCTTGATTGATGAGTTATAAACCAGACACCATATGGTTGTATTAATCTCCTCCTCCAATATCGGCCTCATACTAGACATAGAACTTAATAGATTTCAGAAAAAATTAAAAATTCTCACAACTTGATAATGAGGTTGTTAGCATGGGAGAATAAGAAATTCTCAAACAAAATTTATTACTTATCATTGTGTATCGAATGGAATGAATGGAATCTTAATCAGATCCCCGAAAATGGGTTTCATTAAAACCATACCCTTGGCCTTTAAAGAGCTCCAAAAAGAGAGAAATTTTGTAATCCTATTGGAAAATTGATTTAGATGAAGAGTTATATTAACTAGATCATTAAGGTAAAAAATAGTGAAATAAACCATAAAAATCCTAGGCATGGGTTTGTATTTAAGATTTTCCAAAACATTCAAAAACGTTGCATGGGTACCTAGAATTAAATGGGTACTAGTACGGTTAGGACCCACAGTTTGGTAATCTATGAATCAACCATGTGGTAAGGATCTATCAAAAAACATTCCAACAACACGGTTTTCTCTAACTCTGTTGCCTCCCCTCACAGTTTAATAATGAACAGTTCTCTTAAACTGTTTTTCCCAAAAAGAATGGATTCTTGTTCTAAAAAATACTTATACACACTTGGATCCTTCACTAACTCATTGGGTATCCATATTTGGACAAAACTATTGAATTTTAACGAAATTTATGATTTCCATACCTGAGTGAAAACCAGGTTTTTATATTATTCTCCATTTAAAAGAACTCATCCTAGAGTTCACCCTCCAGGGGTGGTGAAACAACATTTGATAACAAATCAGGACAATATCAACATATGTCGGACTCCCGCTCCAGGGAATTGTCCTAAATGCGTATGTGATACTATATCACCCATACTAGATGGGCATACTGGACATGGATAGCCTTCATGCTCTGTTTAATGATGCATACCAGATACTCCTCAAGGATAAAATCAACATCTAACACCACTTCCTCAAGACAAAAGGAATGAGATGGGTCAATGTCATTATAGAAAATCTATGAATCATGGAAAATTGTGTGCATGGAATTGTAACCTTAAGGTAATAGAAACTAATAGGCTATCGTCATTACTCTATTGAAAATCTCGAATGGCCCTACATAATGAGTAAAAAGACTCCCTTTCTTATAGAACCATATATTCAACATCTAGGATGATACATGAAGGAAAACATGATCCACAACCTCAAACTGTAGAGGTCATCGATGTAGATCAGCATAAGATTTCTTTCTAAACTGAGAAATTTTCAAATGCTTTCAGATCAGTTAAAACAACTCCAAATTATCATTATTAATAAAAGGACTTATTATGGTTTCCTCACCTATTAATATAAGGACCTAGTATGTTTTCATCTCCTATTAATATAAGGACCTATTATGGTTTGCTCACCGATTAATACAAGGACCTGGTATGGTTTCCTAACCTATTTCTATCTTGGTTTTTAGAATGTCACTTGATCTTTTTTTTATAATGTAATTTCAATGAAAGTAAAAAATCTATTTGTATTTATAACGGTCACAAAATTTTTCTGAATCTAGTGTGGTTGCTTCCGAAATGGCACAATATACTCATCGATCATCGTTTTATGGAATCAAAACAATCCAAATGTATTTGTTCAGTCGTCAGTATATCAGTATTTTACTTTATTTATATATCATTTCAAATGAGAATCAAATATATTGATTCATACCTGTCACATCGTGCGTCAATGTTATGTGAGAATAATCCATACACGTCAGAATGGACATAAGAATCACTGACCTAAATTATGAAGGTAATAAAAAAGTGTTCTCTTTTTTTAGTGACTGATACTTTTTGTTCTAAAATGTAAATTTTAAACTGATAACATGGACTTTTAGACATACTGTTTACACCATCCATTGGATTGAGGTGCAGTCGATTCCTACATGTTACAAATTTCTCATGAATAATTTTTATAACTCATCTAAACAATGAAATTGTGTTTTATTGAGGTGGGTTTTATTAATAAACATTAATAATGACTCATAAGTTTTTTTTATAATTTGTAAAAACCTTAAAATTTTGTACACTCAGTTTTTACTATGGTAGTTGTGTTTTTAATAAAAAATTTCAAATTAAAATAAATATATACACTCTAAGACATACTGGTCACATCATGCATTTTATTGAAGTTCTATTGATTTCTAGATGCTAAAAATGAGTTATATATATTTTTTCTATGGTATCAAAACTATCTGAATGCATTTTCTCATTTTTGAGTATGGTAGTTGTGTTTGTTTACTAAACTGAAATTGATAACATGAAACATGAATTTTGAGTCATTATGATTACATAATGTGTCTATTTGAAATGACACAGAATCATACACCTCACAACAAAAATATGAATCCTTGTCCTAAATTATGATGATAATCAGATTTAGTTTACCTGGTTTTCAGTGGGTGAAATGTTTTGAGCTAAAATTTCAATTTTAAAATGATAACATACAGTTTTAGTCATATTGGTCACAAATATCCTTGGCTTGAGGTGTGGTTTATACCTAACAATCACAAACGACCAATGGATAGTTGTCATAATGTATCAAAACAATTAGAAATTTATTGTTAAATTATTCAAAATACGCACATAAATTCATAACAGTAACACCATTTGATAGATGAAGATTCAGTTGATTACTACACATCACAGATGAATTATGGATCATTTTCATAATGTATCATAACAATCCTAATTAATTTACCAAGGTTTCAGTATGAAAAGTGTTCTTTTTATGAAAAATAATGACAATTTTAAATAAAAATAAACACTTCGAGTTATACCGGTCAAATATTTAAGCTATTATTGTAAATTCTTCCATCATGTATGCTTCCCATTCGTTTCTTTACAAATATATCTCATCATGTGAGTAAGAGTCATTACAAAAATCATGGTTGTTCTGAAAAAACATAAATACACAATTAGTTAATAAATATTTTAGAGGAAACAATATTTATCTTTGAAAATACAACATCAGGGATGATATTTTGATCATGGAATATAATCTCTTCTATATATATACAAACACAATAACCACATTCTTTTTCGCTATCTTGTTTTAGACACTATAGAAAGGTTGAGAAAAATAAGCATTTTTTATATGGGTTAGGACAGTGAAATATTATTATATATATCATGATTTTTATCCATTTCATGTACTTTTGGCGTTTCATTTCATTTTCCACTAGCATCATTCCGTGAGGTAGACGATAATCATGCACTGCCCCTGTAATAATAGGATCCTATTTAAAATAAAATATAAATTATATTACTGAATATTTAGTTTTAAAATTTGGATTTAGTGTATTACAAATTTAAAAACTCCATCATTAGTGGTTATATTATTAGAAATCCATGCATTCAATCTATGAAAAAATCTTTGGGGTATCCAAAATGACCATAATGAGCATCCAATACTGCATAAAAACTGAAATAGCTATAAGTAATGATTGAAATTATATTATATTTTATTTGTTTAAAATTTAAAGTGTCACCCCTACATCATTGGTATTAAGAATAGTCTCTCTATTGTATTTTTTTGTTAAACGGTATGAGCAAGCCTTCCACTATTTCACCAACTTTCATAGATTCTCTATCTATTTTTTATAGATGCGATGTGGGGACTAACGAGTCCAAATTTTTGTTCACTACGATATCCCACCAAATTTTTTCATATATATGACAATAAATAATATTAATTTTATTTATTCATAATTATCAGAGTATATAAGCTTTTCAGAAATCAAATCATAAAAACATACCACAGGTATAAATTTATAACTGAGATACATATACAACCATGCTCCAGTATTTCACATAAATTCTCAACATTAATGAAATATGTATCTTCCATGCTGTACATATTTAAAAATAATAATTGTGCCAAACCCAGTGTTATTCAACTTAATATTCACAAAATCCTCAATGATAATAAATATGAATATAGTACGGGCATGTTTAATGTTCTTTAGGTAGATCAGTTTGATTAGTTAGTTGATCCTTGAGACGGTTTTGAGTTGTTCTTTATTTTCACACCCTTCCATGTGTTCATCACTAATAAAATTCATCGATTTAGAACATTATTCATTAAATTTTTATGGTTTGACATTAAAAATAATTTCAATATGAATAACTCATTGTCGACATGTTTTTTACAAGCTGTGACGGTCATGTGATCAATGTTACAAGAGCTTGTTCAACCTTATGTATATCTTAATCATCATTTTGAATAGGTGGCTCAACACTTGACTCATGGGATATGTTAATAAAAACCTGGACATGACCTATAGGAAGTGTTATGTTGTCTATCATGGAATTCTGTATATTGAACACTATATCCCTCACTTCAAGGTGATGGGTGGGTGATGATAGATATAAATCACATTCATTTTCCCCATTAAAATATCAGTACAATAATGGTATCAGTTTATTTCAAATTCAAAATTCATATAATCATATATGAGAAAATTTATTACCTCAGTTATGATAGGTTTTTTAGGCGAATTCCACACCTACACTATAGTGAGGGTGGGGTGGGATCTTCAAATTCTGGTTTCTCTGAAGTTGTTTTTTCCATTTTCCCCCTGCCATCATTTTTTTCTCGAACTCTCTCTACAATTAAATATATTTTTCAAGATTAACTATTCCTTCCCTAATCATTTTTATTTTTTCACATTAATCCTCCTCTAGTTTTCTTTCACAAAAAAAATGTTTAGTGTGTCACCCAAATATCCACACCTCTGACTCGACAAAACATTTCAGCTAACATTAAAGCCCCCAAAAGTATGTCTGTATCTATTTTGTTTGTTTCTTACTCATGTGAATATTTAAGATATAAAATATATTAAAATAAGTAATCATTATTATTTTATATAGATTTAATGGAATGAAAATGTTTATTATTCCATACTTACACATGCTTCCCAATTTTTTTTGTGTTTTCATCTTTTAGTATCCCATCTTTATTTACATGTGCCTCTTTCTTTAGCACATGTTGTAGAATGTAAGTGAATTTGGATGTCGATTCTTCAATCTGCATACAAATAGAGGAAGAAACTTATGGTGTTGTTTTATTTCAAACAAATGAATTGTGGTTGAATTGAAATGCATACAATTTTTCGTAAGTGAACCATACCTCGTTCTTTCATTAAGGTAGGGGTACGCTAGTTTTGCATCTTGTTTCTTATTTCAGAACTAATAGTTAGTTTCAGAAATAAAAAACTGTCACCAAAAGTGATAAATACATTTATTATCAAATGAATTATTACCAAACACAATGTACCTAAAAAGACTACTATGCATGATGGCTAGTAATTTCATCCCACGCTCCATGCGTTATCAGCTGTGAATAAATAGAAGGTGGGTTTGGGATTATTTTCCATTCAACATCATTAATATAATATAATTTTAAAATTCTGTGAAAGCCTCTATGAATCCTTTCCGCAACACTTAATACATAGTCCAGGTGTGATTCATCCACTATAAATGATCTATAAAAGGGATGATAAAGAGTAAGACAATGTTTCATTATTTTGTTATTTTTGTAAATTAATGAAATGATATCACAATGTTACTATAATATCCCCACATAATAGTATCATAATTATGATGAGAACATGGTGTCATGACTGTACATCAATCAGAATGTGTTGTTGAGTGACAATTCCTATGTAACTACCGAACAAGTCCTTTTCGGGTTTACCATGTTGGCCCCTAGTATTCCATCCAACCTCATATTAGATGTCTTTATCTTTTTCTATAAGGATTTTTTCTAACACCATCAAACCATGATGCTCCTATTTTTTCTACGCCAACAGTTTTCTATTGAACATGTCCTTGTTGAGGTTAACATGTTGGTTCTCTACACGGTGAGAAACAGCAGGTTGAACGACCTGTTGTTTCTTATGATTGGGAGCATCGTCACGTGAATATTTCATTATCTACCGAAGTGTTTTAACATTTAATTTAGATTTCATAAATATATAAGAATATAGATAATAACATAAGGTCACTTGATGTATATTAGAAAAAATATATAACCATATTGTTGATGTCTCTATTTTTAAAGTCTATATGGAATTAACAACTCAATTGACTATCCAAATCCCTTTATTATGTTATCCTATGAATTAAATAAAATGTTTTCTACATTAGGCATGCTATGAAATGATTGTGATGTCCCAATGAAAGTTTCATCTTCTCTTTAATTTTCATCTGAACCTCCAATTTTTTTGTTGATAACAGAACAATTGACTAGTTTTAGTTTTAGGGTTTAGGAAAATAAAATAAATTTAATACATGTGATGCCACTATAAATTGATTGTATTTGTACCATTCCTTACAAAAATAAACACTCAAGAACCCCAGCTCATCTTTTTTAACAGCACTGCTATTATCAACCCAGTTGCACTGAAAAATCGGCACTTGAAAGTATGTATAATCTATCTCCAATATTTTTTTGATTATTCCAAAGTATAACATATTAAAATTAATTGTATTTGTTTCCATATCAACAGAAACATGAATCACTTCATCCACAAGTGTTACTCCACTATTCTGTATGGTTTTTTCTTCATCATGATCTTTATTAACGAATATGTAACCATTAATTTCATAATCAGTATTAGATTATTCAATAACACATGGTATTCCATCTAGACATCAATGTTTTTCTGAAATTAAGTCTGTATTTTTATCTCAAAACATAAATATATGGCCTTGAAAAATTATATAACTGTCAATTATGTGTATTTGAAATGAATTTTTTCACCCCCTAATGGATTAATATGTCAAAATATTTCATTATGGGTTTCTACATATGGGTCATCCTCCAAATGGAAAAATGCTAAGGTGGGCCTGCTCCGGATCTGTTATATTGATCGGGACAACATCTCATCCAGAAATTCCTTCACCTACAAGATGCCTAGTTTTATGAGATTTTTGTATCTGAATTCATTCCACCTAGGATATATATTCGGTAATGAATTCAACGACTTCCTCAAAAATATATCACTTCTCAATACAACCCTATTGATGAATTCATTTTTGGTCATACCCTTTCAAATTTTACATATATTGTTCAATGGGGTATATCCATCTATAGTGTACATGACGACATAGTCGAATCTCTCTCACCGAGTTAACCATCAAATTGAATACAATATTAATTAATGTCGACGAGATTAATGTATGAAGGTGGAGGATGAAAAGTTCATTTTTCATCTATCACTGGCCCCAAATCTTTTCATATTCCCCTTTCAATCATGTATTTCCATGTCTTAATTCCATCCATTTTTTTACATGTGAATTTAGCAATGTGTTGATGAAAAAATCACATACATTTTTTTCAGCCATCATAACATAACGAAAGTGTCTAATGTACAGACAATTCTAGAATGGTAATTTTAAAAAATTCTTTTTTAAATTGGTTTTCATAATGTTTTTAAAAAATGGTTTACCAAATGTAGTGACTACATCGTTTAATTTCACAAAATATTGATCACTAGTTAGTGGAGACAATATTGTATGTTTTTATGAACATCCATCAAATGATATCACCATAGATCGGTACATTTGTAATAAGGGGTGAAATATGTAATTTACTAGAAACACAGTTTCTGATGAATGATTCAATGTAATTTGTTGTTTACCCTTTTCACTATAGGACACCGATTACATCTTTTAATGATATATCCTAACAAATTCTTAGAAGAATTAAATTCATTTATCATCTGATAAAACCATGATCTCAATGTAAAATCATTATTTCTATAATAATCATACAATATAACACCAGAATCCTATAATAAATTCAAATCCTCTATCAAAGGATACAAATTAATATATATATATAATTACCCAGTTGTTTCATTATAGATATAAGAATAGATATAATGACATGACTTAGTTTCGTGCATAACCATGTTGTTATGATGTTATTTACCAACATAACTATCCATGTACATTGACTGTTTCATTGAAAACCCAAAGGATTCAATCCATCTCTTGATAAAACATTGATAATGGTTTCTGGGCTCGTTTCCAAAATAACGATACTCATGATCGATTCTATTCCACTGAGAAATTCTACCATGTGATGTAGTTTCCAATCATTACTTATTCCATATGAATTCCATGTCAACTCCATTACAATCCTTACACTTCTATTTAGAGACAAAATCCTTGGAATTATTTGAATATACCATACAAATTTCATAGGAACATATTCATCAATATTTTATATAGAAGAACAATAACTTTGTCATTCCCTAAGTGAATTTTTTTCATTGGGAAATAGTCTACGGTCATTTGACAAGATTTATATTCATTCATAGTTCATTTATATTGAACATAGCATTCAATTGACATCGTATATTCAGATTGGGAGCTCATTATCTTCTAGAAGAATGTCATTCAAGAGTGCACATAATTATGAAAAACTATAGTAACTCCGTATATTGACTTCTTTCAAATTATATAGCATATTAACAACTAAAAATGATGAATATTTAGTTCAACCACCGTGGAAAAGAATATTTTGGAATCTCATTAACTTATCAAAAATTATGGGTAATCATGAATTTTATCTCCAACTGTCTTTGTCATTTCCACAATATGATCTTTATCATAGTTAACATATGTAATCATGTCCTTGATACGGTATTCATTATTTTCCAGACATGTAATCATTTCAAATGATCCATAAAATGCACTACTATCCTAGCCACTAGATACATTTATTTTTTCACGTGTTTATTCCAATATTTATGACTTCGATCTATTCAGGGACAGATCTATTGTTCTTCCAACTACTTTCTAATATCATGTCTTCAATAAATACATCATAAATATTGACAAAATATTTTGAGAGGAATCATATGCATGATCTTTTGCAATCATGATACACTCTTTCACTACATATTCATTCTCTGTTATAAAAAATGGAATCCAACTAGTATTTATTCATATCCATCCTTTTTCAATCAGTTATATTAGTATTTAACAAGAAAACTACAACTTATATTAATATAATTAAATGGTTTTATAAATTCATTAAAAATTATTACGTAAATGATTATTAAAAAACATGTATCCAATTTCCATTGTAAACTATTCAAAAATCACAATTGGTATCCCATTAAAAAATAGCCTTTTACCCAAATTCCTCATTAAAATCACAGCCACTAAGAGTCTTCAGTTATTCCCAATTATCAGAAATTACATAATGAATGAAATCACCTGGACTTGGACCCAAAAGAAGAGGGACTATAAGTTTTCATCATTTAAGAAATAATAAAATATATAGAGTAAGACCTCGTTCTTATCCTACTGTTGGTAGAGCAGACAGATGGAGATGAATTGTGAAAAATTTCTTAGGATTGGTGGCCAGAGAAAAATTTTGGGTATGAGAAATTAGGAAAATATAAATATTGATTGGGGTAGGGGAGAATGTTGAGATGAGTTGATGGATCCACTGGATAATTAACTAGTCTCTAACACGACATTATCTAAAGGGAAAACCATATCGGAAGCCCTAACCACGTGATTTCTTATTCATATAGAAGTGTGAGAGGTGGATCACATTCTGTAAGATGATATTGAATGAACCATGAGGTGACATTGTGTGTAGAAGTGTTTCATGAATGGGAAGATTATTGACTTCCTCAATCCCAACGAATCCCCATCCTAAAGATTAATCCGCGCGAGGGGGGGGGTGGGGGTGGGGGAGGGGTTTGACAGATACTTCACTACATATATCCATTAATCTTCAGTTTCATAGATGGAGATATTATGTTCCTCTACACATATAAAGGGGGAACTGAAGAGGGTCTAATTCCAAGAAGGTCGTGAGGCTTGGCGCATGACACAGGAGGCCACTGAAGGGTGTGGTCAGATGGAAGTTGAGGAGGGGAGGACATCAGAGTTGTCAATAATGAGGAGGAGAGTGGTGTAATGGTAAGAGTGTAATTTTAGTAATTCAAATCCACCTATTTTACTCTATTCATTTATATTTTAATCACTCACATTACATCACAAATATAACAATTTTTTTAAAATTAGGAATTGGACAAAAATTGTCATCACATGCAATACCATTTTCATATTCCAAGAAAAAAACTCTTCTTATTAAAAACCCATTGAAAATTCATTCAAAAAAACTAAACCATCTTTTCAAATGTCATAATATCATTTAAGAAGACATTTTATGCTTTAAATATCCATAATCAATCACATATTCCAAAACCCTCTAAATATATTTCCCCCATTAACATCATATAATATTCAAAAAATATGAATCAATACACTTCCACTAAATGTGGAAATATCATTTAAAAAACAGCATCCCAAATTTATCCTAATAAGTGTGATGACATTATAATGAAACATTTAAAAAAAATTGATAGTGTACCCTTCAAGTGGAAACAGTACGATCTAGTGACGGAAGTGTCGGGGTAGGAAATAGTGGAATTTGTTGTGGAGGGCTTTTCAATGGAGGTGGGGTTCGTGATGGAGGAGTGGAGGAGGAGTAGTGCATGAGGGTTCTAGGTGGTGGTGGGTTAGTGGTCGAGGTGCAACAGTGGAGTAGAGGTTGAAGGATCATGATTGAGGTGGGATTGTAGTGGAAGAGGATTTCACAGTAGGGGAAAGGCGGTGGTGGAGGAGGGGTCGGCAATGACGGAGCAGGGATCGGGGTAAAGCAGAGGTCGGCTGTGCAGGGTTAGCTTCTGCGAGAGGTTGAGGCGAGAAAAAATTAAGGACATTGTGAGGGTTTTTAATAAAACCCGGGGAACCTTTTATCAGTTCTAAAATCAGAAGCAGTGATAAAACATACCATTATCAATTCATTTTTAGAACAAATAAGTATAGGCCTTTATAAATACTATGCAAGAGTTGATAAAGCCCTATCATTATCAACAATAAAAAAACGTTGATATAAATTTTTATGTAAATAATTTATTTATATTAATATCTATTTATAAAATTATATAAATGATAAATATTTATTAATTTATTTATAATTTTAACTGTAAATAAATTTATATATCTTCATACATACAAAAATAAAATTTAAATAATTATAAAATTAAAAAAAATATACATTTTATATTTATAATATTAGAATAAATAAAATAAATACATTATTTTTATTTATTTATAAGATTATAGATATATACAACTATATTAATTCTATATTTATAATTACTTATATGAATTAATATTTACTTCTAATTATATTAAAATATATGTATTTGTAATTATAATTATATATTAATATATATATATATATATGTAAATAATTAAATAATTATAACAAATTAATGTTTCTAATTTTTATAGTTTTATTTTTATATATATTTATTATATTTATTATAATTTTATAATTATTTAAATATATATGTATTTATTAATAAGTATAAATATAAATATTTATCTTATTTTCCCATATTTCTATATATTTAGAAAAATATTTATTTAATTATATATAACCATATATATGAAAATGATAATTTTTCATATATTAATAATTATTTAAATAATATAATATAAACTTATATTTATATCTAATAAATTAATATATATTTATTTTTAATAAATATTTATAAAAAAAATAAATATTTAATTATAGTTGTAATTATATATATATATATTTATTTAAATAATTATAAAATTATAAAATAAAATATTTTTAATTTTAAAAATATATAAAAATATATTTATTATAATTTATTATTTATTAAAATATATCTACATTTATTTATAATTATATATATATTTGTTTGTATTTAATTATATATATATTTATATAAATATATTTCATTAATATATTTGTTATTATTTTTTTAATTATTTAAAAATATATCTATATTCATTTAAGAACTATAATTAAAAATACTTTTACTTATTTATAAATATTTGTATATATTTATAAATATATTATAACACTATAAGTAGTATAATAAATATATTTTTTATAATTTTATAATTATGTACTAATATATGGTTATTTATATTATAAATATAAATATAAAAATTATATTTATAAATATTTGAATATAATTACAAATATATATATAAATATATATATATATATTCATAACATATGTATTTATTTTAATTTTATCATTATATATATATATATCTGTAATTATAATTATGAATAAATATTTTTAAAAAGTGATAATCTAAAAAAATTAAGCAAGAATATTTATATAAAATAACAGATTAATAATAATATATGTGACATATATTAATTATTTAAAAATATTTAAGTTAATTTTATAAGTATTTTTGAGAATATAATAGTATATATGGGTAACATTAATTAATCATATTCCCACAAAATATACAAAATAAAAAATGATCCACTAATGGACAACATGAGTACTAAAACAGTGTATAATGTAAAAATAAAAATTATGATACATAGAATATGAATGATCAATATATTTATTGACCAAATTCATTTGAAACACATATATTTTTAGTAAATAATACAAATATATATATATATATATATTTAAAAAGGTATTTATATATATTAATTATAAAAAAATAAATAAAATAAATATGTTAAATATAAGAAATATAATGAATATAATGAATCCATTTAATTTATTTATCTAACAAAACTAATAAATCTAAGAAATCTAATGAACTTAATGAATCTATTAAATATATTTATTATTTATTGATATTTATTTTTTATATTATATATATTTAAATATATATATATAACTATAATATAGGAAATACTTTTATTAATACATTATATATATATATTTAAATATATTAATTATTAAAAAATATATATTATTTATAAACATGAATTTTTCAAATTAATTTATACAAATAAACATTATTTTTGAATATAAATTAAAAAATTCATATAAATTGTTAAAATCATTTATCAACACTAAATATAGAATTGATAAATGAATCTTTTATCAATGCTTAGAAAATCGCTGATAAAGGTATACCCCTTAGCATCGATTTTATTAGTGGGGATAATGGATACATGTATCAGTGCTTTTATCAAGGGCTTATAAAGGCCCCCTTTATCAGTTCTTTCTGTTTAGCACTAATAAAATGAGGTGATTCCCTTGCCCCATTTGTGGTAGTGAATATTTTATATATTTGATCACTAGATAATGTTAAATATATTTTCTAATGACAATATACTCTTTATTCATTAGTTTATTATAAGAAAAAATAAGGAGATTATATTTTACTACATAAATGACTCAATAAAGAGTTAGGACTTCATTAGTGTATTTCTGGAGTTTCACAAGGTTTGTGTTATTGTCTATAGATTGAAAGTGTTGGGTGACCATATCCCCATGATTTTTCTCAGAACCTCACATTTTGATTTTTTTTTGTAAGGATTATCATTTCATTGTCCATTTCATTCTCTTTTAGATTCACATTAAGATAATAATTTCATTGACCGGTTTATTATTTTTATAACGCAATTCATTCTTGTTTTATGCAATGACTAAAACAAAAAAGTTATTGTGAGTATTAAGAAATAATATCAAGAGTATGAAATAATAATGAATACTATTCTCTCGTACCCTGGGATTTACAAATATGGGTCATAAACGGGGAGGGGGTGGAATAAAGATTTTAACAGATTTTGATGTGGGCATATGCGAGTTAAGCCCATTGAGATGTTGGTCCAGATGGGTATGCTTATATTGTTTCATGCAATCCCACGATCCCATTTTTTAACATCATATATTGTAAAATATATTTTTTTGTTAGACGATAAATTATATAAATAAAACTCAATTTTCAGTATGAACTAATTCCATGTGTGAAATGTTATAAAAACAAAATAAAAAAACTAAATGAAAATGATGGATTGGACCGAAAGGGAAAAAATTATCATAAATATTTAAGTATACCAAAAACATTTGAATGGGACTACCATTATGTTGAATGAAATTGTCCCAAAAATAAAAATATATATTAAATGAGAAATTTCATTTAGGTCACCCAGACCAACTCACATTTTTTTAATCGAAGAAAAAGTGAGCTGCTGATTACTAAATCTGAATTGAAATCTATGTTTCCTCAATTTATCTTCATATTCTTTGAGTCCCAACTCCATCATTTATTTGTCACAAAAACAACATTTCTTCCCCCATCATCTTCAAATATTATATGGTCACCCTCCCCACCCCATTATGTCTTGATGTAGGACTCCCTCCATTTTCAATCACCCTCATGTTAAAGATGATGAGTCCCCTACCGAGTCCCAATGTTTACCCTCCATCTGTTGTGGTCTTCTTTATCTCTAATGTTCTTTTAAAATATTTTTCTGATTTAGTTCTTTTCTTTTCTTTTTTCATATTTTAATCATATAAATATATATATGTATATAGATGACTTGTGTTTCTTATTTCTCTTCTTTGGATCTCACAGGTGTTTTCTCACCAATTGTTCATTATGGGTTCTAGTTCTTCTATAATCTAGTGACGGTGTATTAGAATGATTCAAGTTGGATCATGTCATCGTTGAGTTGTTAGTTCTATTTGTTGGTGGTGGTATGGATTCTATGGTGATGCTCATATGGTATTCTGATTTTTTCAGGATTCCAACAATGATGCTTACGTTTCTTGGTGTTGATGGGGATCGATGTTCGGTGGTTTTGTTTGACTAAAACTAGATTGCTGATCAGATGTGGTTTGGCTATGTAGGGGAAATGACGTTGGTGTGTGATAATGATGGATTTTAAATGACTTTATGATCATGTGTCTTTTCAGCAATTAGATTCACATGGTTTTCTTTTGATTTTTAATTTTCATTTTAAATATGGTTGATATTGTGTTTTGTTTAGTGTTATGTGTAGTCATATTATTAGTTTTTATTGGTTTGAACATATTCCCAAAGTGGATTATTGAAATAAAAAAACATATAGTTCCACCCTCATCACACAAAATTTTCATTATATGGAAAATTTTAAAATAGTTATAACATAATAAATAATACAAGTTACCCATGAGTGTCCCCGTTTCCGTAGTGGGGTGGGGAAGTCTATATAAATTCACCCGCATAACATGTGGAATTTTGCGATCTCAGTCCCGCATGAGCTCTATCACTCATGGGCTTATTTTTCACCACCCCAACCCGTCCATTTGACATAACAAGTAAGAAATAATATGATAATTGAAATAAATCTAAAAATTTCTTATGTTATGAAACATTTATATTATTCTATGACATTTTAGGTTCATCAGACATCAAATTTGGTTCTCAATACGGTTTTTTTAAATTGAATCCTATTATTCTTCAAAAAATAATCCCTTGAAATAAATAAACCCCACTATGATACAAATAGAGGCATCTCTACCATGACATACGCCTATATTAGATCATTTTACATGAATATTCATTTCATATCATATTAAATCAACCCCAAAAAACATTGTGATTAGTGTCGTTGGTGAATAGATGCATAACCAGTTTATTTTACAAATCATTCTTCCACTCCTCCCACAAATAATATTTACATGTGATAAACATCAAGAAATATCAAATATAATACGATTTCCGATTAATTATGTAATTTACAAATAATAAATGGGTGATCTAATATTCTCAAAAAAGTGTTTCACATTGGTGATATTATTCTGAGAGAATGCCTTATAATAATATAAACATGTGGGGTTGTGAACATTAAAAAGTTTCCGGATTAATTCAAAAATAATTCATACCAAATAAAAAACATATCATAGACCATGATCCATGATATATGTTTTTTGTCATAAAAATGAAATAAGTAATATGAGGGTTGAAACATGAGTCAAAAATCAAGATCAATGAATACAAAACCTAGGAAAAAAACATAAGAAATAAATGCATCATATAACAAGCATTGAAACCCATTTAATATTCAAGGTACCTCCATTGTAACCATCATTTCATAGTGGATAGATATATGTAGTTGATTAGCTTTAGTATCCAATCCCAAACATGTCTATTCATGAGTTATTATAATTTTCCTAATTTATTGGAGGAAAATATTTTGATGACCCGTCCCCCGGGGCCCATGCCGTGACTATCCCAAGCCCTCCTTCTATAGGCCAAGGGATGGTGACTAGCACCAAAGTTGTATTCCCTAAAACTGGGAAGGTGTTGCATTTAAAACCTGCAATGCACACAACCAAGCACAAAAAATTATATGGACTCAAGTAAATAGAATAGTAAACATAGCGAGTATAGTAATTAAAAAGGTGAAAAATACATGCCCAACTAGAAAGTATAAGAAAAACTGGAAATTAGAAGTCATCAAAAAGAATAAGTTACAGTAATATCATCTGTGATCACCTAATAACAATCCTACTAAAGGGTAAGTACTTCTCTCGATCGGTCGTCTCTACGGTACGCCTCATCTGTGTCCACCTACGAGCTACCTCTAATCTGGGTACCCATGTCCTCAGTAAGCATTGCCTATCATCTGCATCCAACAGAACATGGTGCAGGTATAGCTTGTGAAGGGCTGAGTATAACGATATTCAGTTGGGAGCTCGATACCCTCAAGGTCTCACAGTATTTACCGATGATAAACAACAAAGTATGACTTCAACAGATAACCCTACTTAGGTACATGCCCAAACACATACCTAAGTTATCAACTAATACCTCTCAATCATTATGGAACATAGTGGTTCTAAATCTACTCTCACAAGATATATATTTAGGTACTTTATTATAGATTAATATATGTAACTACGAAATCATATTACTCTGTTATGAGGCTCTGTTACTAATGTACACAGAATCTCTAGGAGATGACACACAAAGGATTGTTGGATGTGACCCACACAGGATTGCTGGAACTGACCCACACAGGATCACATGGAGATGTCCCACACAGGATCTCTTAGGGATTACCAAGACATGATTGCAAGATCTGACCCACACAAGATCACAAGGAGCTGACCGATATAATATTTCTTGTAGTTGACCCACAAAGGATCACTGGAGCTGACCCACACAGGATCATTAAGAGCTGACCGATATAATATTTCTTGTAGTTGACCCAAAAAGGATTGTTGGAGCTGACCCACACTGGATCATTAAGAGCTGACCCACACAGGATTGCTGGAGCTGACCCACACAGGTTCCCTTTGATCTAACCCACGCAGGATCACTAGGAGCTGACCTGCACAGGATAGCTAGGAGGTGAGCTGCACAGGATAGCTAGGAGCCCGTTTCTCGTCCCTTCCATCTACTGGGATTTCTCACTTGGCTTGATCATCTCTTGGAGAGTATGCTCCTCAAGTCACTGGTCAATTCTCCAACTGCAATGACGTCCCATGAAGAACTATCTCAATGAAACACCACGTCATCGGGGTCTCAATGCAATAGATTGCATGTCAATTAGACTCCCGGTCGGTGACATATTAGCATTTTAGTCCCGGGAGCCCGATTGGATTCTTGCTCGTCCCAACCTAACCATCCCACAACATAATCCAAATCTCTAGTGAGGTATACATAAAAAGATTATCTCACTCCAAGGTACCCATCGGTGCTGATGGTTCGTCCAACAGACATCTGGCGCCAATGTTATGGCCAATAGAGCATAAATGGGTCGTAGTTGGCCCGAGTATGGTCCGACAATGTCATACCGACCCAGCCCGACCCTGTCAGGGTTGACCCGGTTATGGTCAACTCGACGTGACCCATTGGTCCGGCCCGACACACTGAGCGGCCCGACCTGTTGGGTTTTGATAGACCCGCTAGTTTTGGCCTGGACCCAATGGGTCTGGCTAGGTTGACCACAACCGGGCCGGGTCAGCCCATCCCGGGTCGGGCTGGGTCTGTTCGGCCGGGTCGGACTGGACTCGGGCCCACTATGACCCATTTAATCTCTTTTGGCCATAACATTGGCACCGAACGTCCGTTTGACGAATGGTTAGTGGCAACGGGTACCATGGAGCGAGGTAGTCCCATTATGTATACCCCACTATAGATTGGGATTATGTGGGTGTATGGTTAGGTTGGATTGAGCATGAATCCAACCGATCCCCTAGGACTAAAAGGATTATAACTCACAGACTAGACGTCCGATTGAGCCTCCGTATGTTCCGTTGAGACCCCTATAATGTGGAAATCCTTTGAGATACTTCTTCGTGAGATTAAAAGGGAGTTTAATAGTCAACAAGTGACATGGGTAGCAGACTCTCCTGGAGATAACAAAGCCTATTGTGAAAACCAAATAGATTGATGTGATGAGAAGAGTGCTCCTAGCTATCCTGTTCGGGTCAACTTCTAGCTATCCTGTGTAGGTCAGCTCTTAGAGATCTTTTGTAGGTCAGCTCTGAGCGATCCTATGTGTGTCTTCTCTAGTGATCCTGTGTGGGTCATCCCCTGGCGATCCTATGTGGTTCAGCTCCATCGATCCTGTGTGGGTCAGCTCCTAGCGAACATTTGTGGTTCACCTCCAGCGATCCTGTGCGGGTTAACTCCGAGAGATCCTATGGGGTTGATTCCGAGCCATCTTGTGTGAGTCAGCTCTAGTGATCCTGTGTGGGTCAGATCCTAGTGAACCTGTGTTGGTCAGCTCCAAGAAATCCTGTTTGGATCAGCCCAAGAGATCCTGTGTGGGTTAGCACCAGCGATCCTATGTGGTTCAAGTCCTAGCGATTCAATGCAGGTTAGCATCAGAGCCTCTTATGAAGTAAGATCATTTAGTAGTTACATGTAATCATCTCTACTATTGTCCCTAAAAATATACATGTTGTGAGCTCAGTCAGATCCTCTTTGTTCCTTCATGATTGAGAGGGATTACATGATAAGACAGTATTATGTATTGGTTTATAACTAAGTAGGGTTATATTTTGACATCATACTTTGTGGTTTATCATTTGTGGGTTTTGTGAGACCTTTAGGGTCTCAGGGACCCTTCTGAGGATCATTATACTCACCCCATAATGGGATATGTCTACACCTTGTTGTGTGGGATGCATATGACAGATAGTGCTGACCGAGGATGAGGGTACCAAGATTGGAGGTAGCTCGGAGGTGGACCTAGATGAGTCTAACCATAGAAACAACCGATCGAGAGATATACCTACCCTTCAGGTTGGATGCATGGCTATTGCTCACATAAGTTGTTCCTATTACTAGTACTTTCAGCTGTTTTGTACATTGTAGTTTTCCTTGTGCTTTCCAGTTGGGCTTTATTCTGGACCCTTTTTACTAACCGTACTCACTCTGTTTAATATTCTGTTTACTATAGTTCATATCTTGTTGTGTGAATGGTTGTGTGTGTTACATTTTTTAAACGAAATGCCTTCCCAGTTTAAGGGAATACACCTTCGGTGCTAGTCACTAGCTCTAGGCCTATGGAAGGCAGCTTTGGTGTTGTCGCGACATGGTTTCTAGGAGGTGAGTCATGAAACATTGGTATCAAATGAGTCGGTTCTATGGTTGAACATTGGAATCTAATATTTTTAATGGAAATATTTTTAGTTTTAGTGAGTTTGTTTATCAGATTAGAGAATCCAGTGTTGGTGCAGCGGTCGACGTGTCCATACACCAGGACCGTGACATTTGATTTCTGACTAAGATCATGAAAACACAGATTGTGTGTGTGTTTTGAAATGTTTTCTTATGTCCTCTTTAGTCAGATCATGAGGTATAACTAAATTACCATGGTGAAATTTTTATTTATCTAGATACTATTGCATAGATAGTGAGCTAGGATTCCCGAGAGAGTACATGATAACGGCCCACCGTGCGAAGAGGCTCCGGTGCAGGGCCCTCTTACTATGTCGTCACCTTCGGGTAGTGTACCAGGTGCACCACTACCAATTGGGCATCCAATACCACCAGCCACAATGGCATACGGTGCCCACCAATAGAGAATGTTGCATGAGTTCCAACAGTAGAGGCCTCTGAGGTTTCATGGTGAGACAGTTTCTCAAGTAGTTGAGGGCTAGTTGGAGGTAGTTTCTAGAGTTTTCTGCCGAGTTGAGACACCATTAGAGAAGATGGTGTTATTAGATACTAGTTTTTTTAGTCAGTGACCATGAGGATGCTCCACATAGTGATATGGCTTTTGTATGTGGACTATTACCCAATATAGCACCTTCAAGTAGTGTGTCAGTTATATCACTACCCATTGGTCAATAGTTATAACTGGTTCTATCGATAAAAAACATATATAAGATTAATCTCTTATGTGAGTTTCATCATCAATTACCCCTCAGGTGTCGAGGAAAACCCGACTCATAGGCAGCTGAGGAATGGGTTGAGGAGGTGGTTGAGAGTTCCCTTGAGATTCTTCAGCATCGGTAGGATGCCATGTTAGTAGATGAGTATTCATTGAGGCATACTGACCATTCATAGTACTCGAATAAAACAATATGATTTGTGCTTCAGGGATCAGACTACCGAACGAGGTGTGTTTAAGGACATCCTTCAAAAAATTTCTTCAATTCATTCCTACTTACGTTAGGCTGTCAGAGAGAACCATTGCAGTTTAATGTCAATTGGATTAGCAGATATATCCAGTGAATGTAAGTAGTGGGAATGAAAGAAATCGGCTCCAGTATCCGAGACTTGGGAGTGTAAGATGTTTTGGGAGGAGGATGTGATAGAGAGATGGGAATTTGTAGGGCAGCCGACGTAGAAGGAGAGCTAGTAGAGTAGACTGAGGTTGTGTACATTTTGACCTATCTCAAGCAACCCCTTTTTGTGAACCACACCAGGCTCAGGGAGCTGGAGGACAGGGGAAGAAAGTAGCAGCATGTGGTCAATGAGCGAGACCCAAGGGATCAAGGAATGATTCAATGTAAGGTTTGTGTCTACTACTAGCTCTCATATTAATAGGCATTGGTACCAATCGTTCCTTCCTTCCAGGAATCTTTTCCAAGACTAAGAGTTTCTAGTTAAACCATTTACTTAACCGTAACACATAGAGATAACATTGGGAGTAAACTCGATAATAAAACTTATGCCGACTGTGTTATTTGACACTTGAGGTGATAGTTTTAGTTGGAACCTCTTTGTGGCAGTATCGAGGCTTTACGACGTTAGTTTGGGTATGAACTAGATATCCATATTTCATTCTCAGATTTACTGTATTAGGAAAATGGTTTTGTTTTACCAACAACATTGTAATAGGGTTTTCCTTGGCCAATGAAAAGGGAACCACGGGTAGCACATGATAAACTCATGCATATTAGGGTGAAACCGATCACTATTTAGTTATCCAGAATTACCCTCATGGCAGCAAGGGTTTTGAGTTTTCAGTTCTAAACAATAGTGGAAGTGCATAGGGAAATCTTTTCCAAAGATGTTTCCAAGAATAAAACCCTGAAGGGACTGGGATGTTTATTTTGGCTTGGAACTACTGGAGATTGGAACCTAACTTCTCCATGGTAGTGACACCTTTCTCACCATTGATGAAGAAGGGGAAATCCTTTGTTTGGTCGGAGAGATGCCAGTAGAGTTTTCAAGAGAAGAGGCAGAGGCCGACTAGTTACCCCAACTTGAGGCTTCTAGAGGAGGGCGTTGGGTAAGGAGTCTACTGTGACACCTCAGGGACCAGACTCGGATGAGTCTAGATGCATGAGCGAGCTGTTATCGCTTATCGTTCTCGACAGCTGAGACATTACGAGTATAACTACACTACCCATGAACTGAAGTTAGAAATAGTAGTCTTCGCCTTGAAGATGTGGTGACATTACTGGATGGGTGATCATTTTATAGTGTACTCTAATCAAAATAGTCTCAGGTATAACATCTATCAGAAGAACCTAAACCAGAGATAGTGATTTTCACTTGAGTTCCTCCAGGACTATGACTTCGATATATTCTATACTCCCAGGTAGGGGAATGTTGTTGCATATGCACTCAGCACGAGGTCTGGTATATAGCTGTTAGGCGAGACGATAGAGCAGCTGGCTGCTTTGCAGATATCATTTATGGATAGAGATGAAGCAATTTTCCTTCAGTATCTTGTAATCACTCCCCCAATTATTCAGTGAGTCATAGAGGTTTATCCTGGGGACGCTGACTGTGAGACACAACGTGCTCATATATCCATAAGATAGTCATATGATGGATTTTCTAAAGGTGGTGAGCACGTCATTCCCTTTAGAGGACGTACCTTGGTACCGGTGTCGCTTCAGGAGGAAGTGTTGAGGGATTTCCACACATCCCCACCAGTGGTACATCCTAGTGTGGTGAAGATGTACCAGGACCTTCATCGTCAGTACTGGTGGACAAGGATGAAGAATGTAGTTGCAGATATTGTATCACGATGCCTCACTTATTTGCAAGTGAAAACTACTCAGAGCCAGTAGAGGACTTTTTCCGACTGTAGGAGTACCTCAGCAGTCCATTGTTAGTGGGAAGCTGTAATATCCCAAGTAAGTAATAAATAATAGATATTTTTATCTATGTCTATTAATGAATTAGATAGTGATTTAGAGGCTTAAAATTAAAATAAGTCCAATCTTAAGCATGGAATACACTAATATTCTGAAAAGATTGTTTTACTGCCTTTTGATGGCAAACCCTTTTTAAATCAAAATTTTGACAATTTTATAATCTATATCTGTCAAAATAAACATATTCATTATGATTGGGAGATTTAAATTTACATTGGATAAATTTTTGGTATTTTTCTGACAATGTTCATTTTTTAATGAATAGTGAAAAATACTGCATTTTACATCAAAACTGCTTTTTAATTTAATTTAATTATATGGTTAGATTGTATTTTTAATTGGTATTAAATTTTAATCTGAATATATTTTTACCATTTAATCCAATGGTGGTCATTAGGATTAATTTTACTTTGAAATTGGTCATAAAAAAATGCCAAACCTATCATAGATATTGTTTCAAAAAAACCCGCTATTTGTTTTGACAACGGGAATTATTTTTAAATAAATTATTGCAATTTATGTGTTTAGAATTTGGTAAAATGGATTACATATTTGGAATCAGAAGGTCCAAATTATGTAATTAAGACTCTTGTTTTTGGACATTATGAATAGTAATGACGGTAATTATCTTTCATTATCTTGATTAATGAGTAATCGGGTAGTTAAGGATAATAAAATAATATCATAATAATAAAAAATGACTCCAAATTGTGTCCTAAGGCTACCAGTTGTCTAATTTCCGACCATGGTATGCCTTGTGCCAAACATGGGGGCCCCATGAAATCACTTTTGTGAGAAAGTGACTTATTATATTTTTATTTTTTAAAGAATGTTAAATCTAACAAAGAATGTATCACCTAAGTAAATTATTTTTAATTTTGTATTCATAAATTATATTTTGGACTATAAATATTCATTGGAAAGATAAAAATATTTTCTACATAATATTATTTTTTTTATAATTTTTAGACATTAAATAAATTAAATTATTTATGACATCATAATGATGCAGCGATGACCTCATTATTTGACGATTTAAATAAAATGGAAAGATAATGTAAAATCTAAGACCCACACATGTCCAAAACCTATTGGGGGGTATATTTCCAACCCTTATCACCTTATCCTCGAATTATATCAATGTGGGACCTTTAAAATCCGAAACCCATTTGAAAATAAAGTATCATTTCTTTACTTTCCAAGAGTACCCCTCCTCTCCTCTTATAAAAGGCCCCCACTTCTACCTCTATACCCACACTTCCAAAGCCTTTGGCTCGGCCAAACCCTGCCAATTTTTTCTCTACACTTACCTCTATTACTCCATGAAGCCTAACTTTGGGCAGAAGTCTTTCCAAGGAAGCCTTTGAGCTCAAACCAAAGGGAGTTACCCGATTTTAAGGTAATTTCTTCACTTGAGTCCTTTTGTTTTATTTTGCTTCTCCAACCCCCTAAACTCGTTTAATTCATTTCTTTTGTAACAACTCCAGTATATTAAATATACTAGGATGTTGTTATATGATGGATTCGAGCTACACTTACCCACACCTACATCTAATGGTTAAAGAACATACTGTTTCCATGGATGGCGAATTTCTACCTCCAAAAATGATGATTGTTCAACATTCTTTTAATACCTTCAAAGGTGGACATTAAGAAGAAACTATATTTATATATGATATATAATATGTTTATGTTTTCCTTAAGCTTCTGTATTTTTCATTTTGGGCATACCTTTATGGTTCCCATTATGGGTAAACGCGATATCTTCATCTAAGAAAGTGCCGACTACCGTCCCCTCAAAGAGATTTGATTCGTTAAATACCATATGTGGGACATATATAAGACTGATTTATGATATTATATATGATAATACACTGGAATAATAATATACCTTTATATCATTATGATTCCATTCTATAAAATACGAAATAGAAATGAAAGTAGCGTTCATGCGTACGTACGGCTTACCGTCTCCATGAACGGTGCATTTCATTTCCTACCTCTAAATGATTATGTAATATTATAAATGCATGAATGTACTAGATATATATGACATATATGATATATAAATCATGAATACCATTCTGGATATAATGGATACATGAAAAACTTGTAATTATAAAGGGATTATTTTTGACTCAAGTACCAATGATCGTTAAAATGACCGTTATTAACGTAAATAATTACATAGTGTTCATGACAAGGAAATAAGTGATATAAAAGGAATAATGAACTTTAAAAAGGTTTTTAAACAATTATAAATTAACTCAAGTTTTTTATTCAGGAGATTAAAGAACGACCGAGTCAAGTCGGACCCGAGGTAGGGGACATCGTCTCAATCTCCTTTTATTCAGGCATATTTTGTTTTATACTCAACCTTATTTTATACGGTGTATAAACCCCTTTTACTTTTACGTTTATCCAAAAGGAATCTTTTTTATACGAAGCATTTCACTAAACGACAAAAGGGAATGTTTTTTCGTACGTATGCAGCAACAACGACTTCTCCGCGCCGTGACCATTATTTGAGTTTCAGCTTATTCTACAATCCATACCTTCTTTTTAAAACAAAAATACATACCATGTTTTACTTTTCTTTTATTTTGGTATTGAAAATGGTTTTCATAATGTTTTTATATCAATGTGTTGTATTGATATCTTGTTATGGAAAGGTGGAAATGTTATGTTTCCTTTATGCATGTTTTATGTGATACGATTATGTTGAGGTTCTTGGACATCGTTATGAAGACAGGTGGTTCTGTGATAAACTAAGGGCGGGTGAGCCCGATATAGCTCTCCAATGCATTGGGTAACACGAAGGAGTGAAACGTTAAGGTTTCTCCGAAGAGATTTAGGTAATATACTTTGATGGGTATTCCAAACGTAAACAAGAGGGTTACTCCCTACGTAATAATGTTATGAATGCCTCAAGTTACCTTTATGTCTTATGATTTATATGATGTATTCATGATTTGATGAGGTATGTTAAAGTGCTTATGTTTTATGGTTAAAGTATGATTTCATTCTTATGTATATATGAACTCATGTTTCCATTCGATATTTTTTTATATAACCCATATTGAGCTTTTAATGATCATCCCAAGTCTTTTTTGAAATGTTTTTCACAGGTCAAGGGAAAGGTACATGATATAATGATAGTGTCAAGGAATGTCAAGAAATAATCCATGTTTTATTTTAAATATGTTCCGTTGATGGGAAAAAATTAATACTATCTTTCTGTAACAACTTTGTTTAAATGTGGAATGTAATGCAAGTTTTATGATCTAATTCTCTAAAACTCTAAACCTGAAAATATCCTTAATGTTTAATCTTGTAATAACTCAATATTAATTAAGGTTTAAGGCTGGGGCCTTATAGTTGGTATCAAAGGTCGGTTTAGATAAATTTAGGAGTTATAATTCTATTAAATGATTATCCAAAAATATTTTTTTTAAATGATATAGAATTTGAAGATTACCATGTTTCTTCATCTAATACATGTTTGTTCAGAATGGTTTTCCGCAGAGGAAACTGGGAAGTAGTGCTAGGAAGGCATACAAAAGGAAATAACCTTACGAATCAGCATCCCGAGATGGTCGGAATTGGAACTGAACAGTTTGTTGCAGTAATGGCACAGTTAACTCAAGTGATTAATGGTGGTGGATTCCATGCACGAGATCAGTCAGATCAACCACAGAGGAACATGTCAGTGGTGGAACATTTCATGAGGCAACATCCCCCATCATTCAGAGGATCATTTTGACCATGTGTTAGCTGAAGGGTGGATTAAAGCACTGGAAAATATTTTCTATGTCATGGGGTGTTCAGACAATCAAAATGTTAGTCTTGCTATTTACTGTTTGGAGCGTGAGGCAGATCAGTGGTTTTCTATGGTTAAAAATATCAGGGACGCCGATGAGATTGATTCTCTCTACTGGGATGAATTCAAAGGTAAGTTTCATGAGAAGTATTTTCCTAAGGCTGTTCGACTTAGGATGGAAAAGAAATTCTTGGATTTGAGGAAAGAGGAAGACTCAGTGGCTGCCAATGAAGAAAGGTTCACTCGATTGTCAAGGTATGCTCCAAATTTAATCCGAGACCTTGATAGTAAAATCAATAATTTTTACTCAGTATTAAAGCCAAAATATTGAAGGGCATTAGCTTCTCGTGAGTTTAAAAGTTATGAAAAGCTTGTTCGATGTGCTAAGAAGGTGGAAATGGATTTTTTCGATGATCAAGTGTTCTATAACAACCAACAGAAGAAGAGACCGAGGTGGTGGAAGAAAAGTACGAATTCTTCAAAAAATTCTGATGGTAAGAAATCTATGTTTCCAGTTTGTGATAAATGTGGCAAAAGGCATACTGGGGAATGCCTTTTGAATTCTGGAATGTGCTACTAATGTGGTAAGATGGGACATAAGGCTCTTTATTGCACTGAAAAAGATCAATGTGAAGGTAATACCAAATTTTATTTATAGTTAGTGAAATGTTTTAAGTGCAATGAGATGGGTCACTCTGCAAACGAGTGTCCGACAAATAGCTTGAGTGATGGGAAGAAGTTATCCTACAAGGAGAAGGGGGGGGGGGGGGTTGAAATCCTTTGCAACTACTTCAGCAGATGTTGGGCCATCAAATGGAGTTGTATCAGGTACTACTTTGTTTGTTTTTTCAGATTATTCCAGTGTGTTTTTTGATTCGGGTTCTACACATTCTTTCATCTCTGAAACCTTTTCTTGTAAAATGGGAATACCATATCAAGAAATGACTCCTGAACTTGTGGTAAAAACACCTGGGGGAAATGTTGAGGAAAAAACAATTTATACGAATATTCCTATCATTATCTATGGAAATAACATTCTTGCAAACCTTATTATTCTACCTCTAGTAGAGTTTGATGTTATCCTGGGTATGGATTGGCTCCTTATTTACCATGCTAAGATTGACTGTAGAGATAAAGAAGATTCTTTTTAGAATGAATTTATTATTTTGTACAAGAATGAACCCTTACTGTTGATAACATATCAAGAGGCCGAGAAACTTGTAAAAGATGGAAATGAATGTTACCTTGCACATATTGTTGAAAACAAGGGAACTGTTCCGATTAATGCTGTGCCAGTGGTAAATGAGTATCCTGATGTTTTTCCTGATGAGTTGCCTGGAATAATACCAGACCAGGAAGTTGAATTTACTGTTGACTTAGATCCTGATGCTAAGCCAATTTCAATACCCCCTTATCGAATGGCTCACATTGAACTTTTAGAGTTAAAGAAACAATTGCAGGAGTTATTAGATAAAGGTTTCATTCGACCTAGCACATCACCATGGGGTGCTCCTGTCTTGTTGGTTAATAAGAAAGATGGATCAATGAGACTTTGCATTGATTATAGGGCCTTGATTAATATCACTGTTAAGAACAAATATCCATTGCCTCATATCGATGATTTGTTTGATCAGCTCCAGGGAGCTCAATATTTTTCAAAGATTGACCTGAGATCGGGGTACCATCAGCTGAAGGTAAAGGAAGTAGATGTTCCAATGACTGCGTTTCGTACAAGATATGGCCATTATGAATTTTTAGTAATTCCTTTTTGGCTAACCAATGCACCTGCTGTATTCATGGACTTAATGAATAGAATTTTCCATGAGTTCGTGGATAAGTTTGTGGTGGTTTTCGTTGATGATATTTTGGTGTTTTATAAAAGTAAAGAGGATCATGAAAGACATTTAACGGTTATCTTGAAAACCATAAAAGAAAAGAAACTGTATAGAAAATTCAGAAAGTGCGAGTTTTGGATGAAACAAATTTCTTTCCTTGGTCACACTGTTTCTAAAGATGGGATAACCGTTGATCCTACAAAAAAAAGGTTGTTGAAGAATGGCCAAGACCCACAAATGTAAGAGAGATTCATAGTTTCCTTGGTTTGGCAGGCTATTACCGATGGTTTGTTCAAAATTTTTCATGGTTATCTAGTCCAATGACTAAGCTAACTCAGAAGGGTGTTAAGTTCTTCTGGACAAAAGAATGTGATGATTGTTTTCCGGAATTGAAAATAATATTAGTGAATGCTCCAGTTTTGGAACTACCTTCCAGGAATGGTGATTTTGTTATATACAGTGATGCTTTATTGAAATGACTTGGTTGTGTCCTAATTCAAAATGATCCGGTAATTGCTTATGCTTTACGTCAGTTGAAAACTCATGAGGCAAATTACCCTACACATGATTTTGAATTAGCTGTTGTTGTTTTTGCTTTAAAAATTTGGAGGTATCATTTGTATGGAGTAAAGTGTGAAATATATACCGATCACAAAAGATTAAAGTATATATTCACTCATAAATAATTGAACATGTGACAAAGGATATGGCTAGAATTAATCAAGGATTATGATTGTACAATTCATTACCATCCAGGAAAAGCAAATAAAGTGTCTGATGCTTTGAGTCGAAATAGTAATGATTCATTAGTAATGTTGCGTTTGGAATGTGATCCTTTCGTTTAGGATTTGATGAACTTTGGCATAGAAGTTGTTGGTGTAGGATGTTCTTCTGTTTTCTTTCAGGTATCAGTGAGATCATCTCTATCAGACAGAATCAATCATGCACAAAAGCAAGACAGTGAGTTGCAGAAAAAGGTAGAGCTGGTTCAGAAGGGTATTTTGCCCAAATTCGACATTGATAATGATTGTGTTTTGAGATTTGGGAAGAGATTGTGTGTGACTTGTGATTCACAGTTGAAGAGAGAGTTGTTATGTGAAGCTCATAGTTCTCCGTTTTTAGTTCATCTAGGCAGTACTAATATGTATAGAGATCTTCAGGAGTATTACTGGTGGGATGGAATGAAAAGAGATATTGCTGATTTTACTGTGATGTGTTTGACTTGTCAGCAGGTTAAAGCAGAGCGGCAGGTACCGAAAGGGATGCTTCAGCCTTTACCAGTTCCAGAGTGGAAATGGGAGAATATATACATGGAATTTGTTGTGGGATTACCGAAGACATCTCGAGGTAATAATGCAATCTGGGTTATTGTTGATCGCTTGACCAAATCTGCTCATTTTCTTGCTATATGAGATACTTTTTACCTAGATAAACTTTATCTTTTGTATCTGAAAGAGATAGTCAGGTTACATGGAGTTCCTCTCTCCATTGTATCTGACCATGATCCTAGGTTCACTTCTAACTTTTGAAAGGCCTTCAGAAGTCGTTGGGTACTGAATTAATATTTAGTACAGCTTTTCATCCTCAATCAGATGGGCAGTCAGAACGACCAATTTAGACCTTGTAGGATATTCTACGTGCTTGTTCGATTGATTATCAGGGAAGTTGGGACCAACATCTTGATTTGGTTTAATTTTCATATAATAACAGTTTTCATTCTAGTATACAGATGGCACCATTTCAGGGATTATAAGGGAAGCGGTGTCAAACTCCAGCTTTCTAGGATGAAGTGGGTGAAAGGAAATTGATGGGACCAGAATTAGTAGAAGAGTTGGAAGAAAAAGATCAGCTGATACAGAAACAAATGAGAACAGCTCAGAGTAGGCAGGAGAGTTATGCGGACAACAGGAGGAAGGATCTCTCTTCTGAGGTAGGTGATCATGTTTTTCTCAAAGTATCACCATGGAAAAGTGTGATGCGATTTGGTAAGAAAGGAAATTCGAGTCCAATGTTCATTGGACCGTATGAAATTATGGAGAGAGTTGGATCAGTTTCTTACCGAGTGGATTTATCTCCGAGTTTATCTTAGGTACACAATGTTGTTCATGTTTCGATGCTGAGAAAGTACATGACAGATCCATCTCATGTTTTGAGTCTAGAGGTAGTTTAGCTGGAAGAGAACGTATCTTATGAGGAACAACCGGTCCAGATTCTTGACCATAGGGAGCAAGTGTTATGGAATAAGGTGATTAATCAGGTAATGGTTTTGTGGAAAAACCACATGATGGAAGAGGCAACATGAGAATCTGAAAATGCAATGAGGGATAAGTACCCCCATTTATTTGATAAGTAAATAAATTGTGGGGCGCAATTTTGTAAAGGGGGGAAGGATGTAACATCCCAAGTTAGTAATGAATAGTAGATATTTTTATCTATGTTTATTAATGAATTAGATAGTGTTTTAGAGGCTTAAAATGAAAATAAATCCAATCTTAAGCATTGAATACACTAATATTCTTAAAAGATTGTTTTAATGCCTTTTGATGGAAAACCCTTTTTAAATGAAACTTTTGAAAATTTTATAATCTTTATTTGTCAAAATAAACATATTCATTATGATTGGGACATTGGAATTTACATTGGATAAATTTTTGGTATTTTTCTTACAATGTTCATTTTTTAATGAATAGTGAAAAATAATGCATTTTACATCAAAACTGATTTTTCATTTAATTTCATTATATAGTTAGATTATATTTTTAATTTGTCTTAAAGTTTAATATGAATATATTTTTACCATTTTATCCAATTGTGGTCATTAGGATTAATTTTACTTTGAAATTGGTCATAAACTAATGCCAAACTTTTCATAGATATTGTTTCAAAAAAACACTCTATTTGTTTTGACAACGGGAATTATTTTTAAATAAATTATTTCAATTTATGTGTTTGGAATTTGGTAAAATGGATTACATATTTGGAATCAGAATTTGCAAATTATGTAATTATGAATCTTTTGTTTTTGGACATTATGAATAGTAGTAACGATAATTATCTTTAATTATCTTGATTAATGAGTAATCAGGTAGTTAAGGATAATAAAATAATATCATTATAATAAAAAATGACACCAAAATGTGTCCTAAGGATACTGGTTGTCTCATGGACGACCATGGGATTCCTTTTTCCAAACTTGGGGGCCCCATGAAATCACTTTTGAGAGAAAGTGACTTTTTATCTTTTTATTTTTTTAAAAATGTTAAATGTAACAAAGAATGTATCACCTACGTAACATATTTTTAATTTTATCTAAATAAAAGATAATTTGGACTATAAATAGTAATTGGAAAGCTAAAAAGATTTTCTACATCATAGTATTTTTTTATAATTTTTAGACATTATATAAATTAAATTATTTATTATATCATAATAATGCAGCGATGGCCTCATTATTTGACGATTTAAATAAAATGGAAAGATAATGTAAAATATAAGACCTACACATTTCCAAAACCTATTGGGTGGGTATAGTTTGAACCCTTATCACCTTATCCTCAGATTATATCAATGTGGTACCTTCAAAATCCGAAACCCATTTTTAAATAAAGTAACATTTCTTTACTTTCCAAGAGTGCCCCTCCTCTCCTCTTATAGAAGGCCCCCGCCTCTACCTCCTTACCCACACATCCAAAGCCTTTGTATCGGCCAAACCCTGCCCATTTTGTCTCTACACTTCCCTATATTACTCTATGAAGCCTCACATTGGGCCGAAGTCTTCCCAAGGAAGCCTTTAAGCTCAAACCAGAGGGAGTTACCCAATTTTAAGGTAATGTCTTCACTTGAGTCCTTTTGTTTTATTTTGCTTCTCCCACCCCATAAACTCTTTTTATTCATTTATTTTGTAACAAATCCAATATCTTCAATATACTAGGATGTTTTTATAAGAATTATTCGAGCTACACTTAGACACACCTACATCTAATGGTTAATGAACATATTGTTTCCATGGATGGCGAATTTCTGCCTCCCGAAACGATGATTGTTCAACATTATTTTAACACCTTCAAAGGTGGCCATTAAGATGACACTATATTTATATATGATATATAATATGTTTATGTTTTCCTTAAGCTTCTGTATTTTTCATTTTGGGAATACCTTTATGGTTCCCATTATGGATAAACGCGATATCTTCATTTAAGGAAGTGCGGACTACCACCCCCTCAAAGTGATTTGATTCGTTAAATACCATATGTGGGACGTATAAACGATGGAGTTATGATATTTAATATGATATTACACTGGAATTATAATATCCCTTTATATCATTATGATTCTATTCTATAAAATACGAAATAGAAATGAAAGTAGCGTTCATGCGTACGTACGGCTTACCGTCTCCATGAACGGTGCATTTCATTTCTTACCTCTAAATTATGTAATATTATAAATGCATGAATGTACTAGATATATATTACATATATGATATCTACATCATGAATACCATTCTTGATATAATAGATACATGAAAAACATGTAATTATAAAGGGCATATTTTTGACTGAAGTACCAATGATCGTTAAAACGACCGTTATTAACTTAAATAATTACATAGTGTTCATGACATGGAAATAATTGATATAAAAGGAATAATGAACGTGAAAAAGGTTTTTAAACAAGTAGAAATTAAATCAAGTTTATTATTCAGGAGATTAAAGAACGACTGAGTCAAGTCGGACCCGAGGTATGGGTCTTCGTCTCAATCTCCTTTTATTGAGGCATATTTTGTTTTATACTCATCCTTCTTTTATACAGTGTATAAACCCCTTTTACTTTTACGTTTATCCAAAAGGAATCATTTTTATACGAAGCGTTTTACTAAACGACAAAATGGAATGTTTTTTTCGTACGTATGTAGCGACAACGACTTCTCCGCCGCCGTGACCATTATTTCTGTTTCGGATTCCTCTACAATCCATACCTTCTTTTTAAAAGATAAATAAATACCATGTTTTACTTTTCTTTTATTTTGGTATTGAAAATGGTTTTCATAATGTTTTTATATCAATGTGTTGTATTGATATCTTGTTATGGAAAGGTGGAAATGTTATGTTTCCTTTATGCATGTTTTATGTGATACTATTATGTTGAGGTTCTTGGGCATTATTATGAAGACGGGTGGTTCTGTGATAAACTAAGGGCGGGTGAGCCCGATATAGCTCTCCAATGCATTTGGTAACACGAAGGAGTGAAATGGTAAGGTTTCTCCGAAGAAATTTAGGGAATATAATGTGATGGGTATTCCAAACGTAACCAAGAGGGTTACTCCCTACATAAGAATGTTTTGAATGCCTCATGTTACCTTTATGTCATATGATTTCTATGATGTATTCATGATTTTATGAGGTATGTTAAAGTGGTTATGTTTTATGGGTAAAGTATGATTTCATTCTTATGTATATATGAACTCATGTTTCCATTCCATATTTTTTTTATATAACCCATACTGAGCTTTTAATGCTCATCCCAAGTCTTTTTTGAAATCTTTTTCATAGGTCAAGGGAAAGGTACATGATATGATGATAGTGTCAAGGAAGTGTAAAGAAAGAATCCATGTTTTATTTTAAATATGATCTGTTGATGGGAAAAAATTAATATTATATTTCTGTGACCACTTTGTTTAAATGTGGAATGTAATGCAGGTTTTATGATCTAATTCTCTAAAACACTAAACCTGAAAAGATCCTCAATGTTTAATCTTTTAATAACTCAAGATTAAGTATGGTTTAAGGCTGGGGCCTTATAGTTGGTATCAGAGGCCGGTTTAGATAAATTTAGGAGTTATAATTCTATTAAATGATTATCCAAAAATATTTTTTTGAAATGATATAGTATTTGAATATTACCATGTTGCTTCATCTAATACATATTTGTTCAGAATGGTTTTCCGCAGAGGAAATAGGGAAGCAGTGCTAGGAAGTCATACAGAAGGAAATAACCTTCCGAATCAGCATCCCGAGATGGTCGGAATTGGAACTGAACAGTTCGTTGCAGTAATGGCACAGTTAACTCAAGCGATTAATGGTGGTGGTATCCATGCACGAGATCAGCCAGATAAACCAAAGAGGAACATGTCAGTGGTGGAACATTTCATGATGCAACATCCCCCATCATTCAGAGGATCATCTGACCATGTGTTAGCTGAAGGGTGGATTAAAGCACTGGAGAAGATTTTCGATGTCATGGGGTGTTCAGACAATCAAAAGGTTAGTCTTGCTATTTACTGTTTAGAGCGTGAGGCAGATCGGTGGTTTTCTATGGTTAAAAATATCAGGGACGCCGATGAGATTGATGCTCTCGACTAGGATGAATTCAAAGGTAAGTTTCTTGAGAAGTATTTTCCTATTGATGTTCAACTTAGGATGGAAAAGCAATTCTTGGATTTGAGGCAAGATGAAGACTCAGTGGCAGCCAATGAAGAAAGGTTCACTCGATTGGCAAGGTATGCTCCAAATTTAATCTGAGACCTTGATAGTAAAATCAATCGTTTTTACTCAGTATTAAAGCCAAAATATCGAAGGGAATTAGCTTCTCGTGAGTTTAAAAGTTATGAAAAGCTTGTTCGATATGCTAAGAAGGTGGAAATGGATTTTTCCGATGATCAAGTGTTCTATAAAAACCAACCGAAGAAGAGACCGAGGCGGCGGGAGAAAAGTAAGAATTCTTCAAAAAAGTCTGATGGTAAGAAAAATATGTTTCCAGTTTGTGATAAATGTGGAAAAAGGCATGCTGGAGAATGTCTTCTGAATTCTAGAAAGTGCTACTAATGTGGTAAGATGGGACATAAGGCTCGTGATTGCACTGAAAAAGATCAATGTGAAGGTAAGACCAAATTTGATTTATACTTAGTGAAATGTTTTAAGTGTAATGAGATGGGTCACCCTGCAAACGAGTGTCCGACAAAGAGCTTGAGTGATGGGAAGCAGTTAGCCTACAAGCAGAAGGGGGGGGGGGGTGAAATCCATTGCAACTACTTCAACAGATGTCGGGCCATCAAATGAAGTTGTATCAGGTACTTTGATTGTTTTTTCAGATTATGCCAGTGGGTTGTTTGATTCAGGGTCTACACATTCTTTCATCTCTTAAACATTTTCTTGTAAAATGGGAATACCATATCAAGAAATGACTCCTGAAATTGTGGTAAAAACACCTCGGGGAAATGTTGAGGCAAAAAGAATTTATACGTATCTTCCTATCTTTATCTGTGGAATGAACCTACTTGAAAACCTTATTGTTCTACCTCTAGTAGAGTTTGATGTTATCCTGGGTATGGATTGGCTCTCTATTTACCATGCTAAGATTGACTGTAGAGATAAAGAAGTTTCTTTTAGAAAGACATTTTTTTTGTGTACAAGAATGAATCCTTACTGTTGATAACATATCAAGAGTCCTAGAAACATGTAAAAGATGGAAATGAATGTTACCTTGCACATATTTTTGAAAACAAGGGAACTGTCCAGATTAATGCTGTGCCAGTGGTAAATGAGTATCCTGATGTTTTTCCCGATGAGTTGCCTAGAATAATACCAGATCGAGAAGTTGAATTTACTATTGACTTAGATCCTGATGCTAAGCCAATTTCAATACCCCCTTATCGAATGGCTCAAGTTGAACTTTTAGAGTTGAAGAAACAATTGCAGGAGTTATTAGATAAATGTTTCATTCGACCAAGCACATCACCATGGGGTTCTCCTGTCTTGTTTGTTAAAATGAAAGATGGCTCAATGAGACTTTGCATTGATTATAGGGCCTTGAATAATATCACTGTTAAGAACAAATATCCATTACCTCATGTCGATGATTTGTTTGATCAGCTCCAGGGAGGTCAATATTTTTCAAATATTGACCTGAGATTGGGGTACCATCAGCTGAAGGTAAAGGAAGTAGATGTTCCGATGACTGCGTTTCGTACAAGTTATGCCCATTATGAATTTGTAGTAATGCCTTTGGGGCTAACTAATGCACCCGCTGTATTCATGGACTTAATGAATAGAATTTTCCATGAGTTCGTGGATAAGTTTGTGGTGGTTTTCATTGATGATATTTTGTTGTTTTCTAAAAGTAAAGAGGATCATGAAAGACATTTAAGGGTTATCTTGAAAACCATAAAAGAAAATAAACTGTATAGAAAATTCAGAAAGTGTGAGTTTTGGATGCAACAAATTTCTTTCCTTGGTCACACTGTTTCTAAAGATGGGATAACCGTTGATCCTGCAAAAACAATGGTTGTTGAATAATGGCCAAGACCCACAAATGTAAAAGAGATTCATAGTTTCCTTGGTTTGGAAGGCTATTATCGAAGGTTTGTTCGAAATTTTTCATGGTTATCAAGTCCAATGACTAAGCTAACTCAGAAGGGTGTTAAGTTCTTCTGGACAAAAGAATGTGATGATTGTTTTCCGGAATTGAAAAGAATATTGGTGAATGCTCCAGTTTTGGCACTACCTACCAGGAATGGTGAGTTTGTTATATACAGTGATGCTTCATTGAAAGGACATGGTTGTGTCCTAATGAAAAATGATCAGGTAATTGCATATGCTTCACTTCAGTTGAAAACTCATGAGGCAAATTACCCTACACATGATTTTGAATTAACTGCTGTTGTTTTTGCTTTAAAAATTTGGAGGCATCATTTCTATGGAGTAAAGTGTGAAATATATACCGATCACAAAATTTTAAAGTTTATATTCACTCATAAAAATTGAACATGAGAAAAAGGAGATGGCAAGAATTAATCAAGGATTATGATTTTACAATTCATTACCATCCAAGAAAAGCAAATAAAGTTGCTGATTAAAGAACGACCGAGTCAAGTCGGACCCGAGGTATGGGACTTCGTCTCAATCTCCATTCATTGAGGCATATTTTATTTTATACTCAACCTTCTTTTATAGGGTGTGTAAACCCCATTGACATTTACGTTTATCCAAAATGAATATTTTTTATATGAAGCGTTTTACTAAACAACAAAAGGGAATGTTTTGTCGTACGTATGCGACGACAACGACTTCTCCGCCACCGTGACCATTATATGAGTTTTGGCTTCCTCTACAAGACATATATTCTTTTTAAAAGAAAAATAAATACCATGTTTTACTTTTCTCTTATTTTGGTATTGAAAATGGTTTTCATAATGTTTTTATATCAATGTGTTGTATTGATATCTTGTGATGGAAATGTGGAAATGTTATGTTTCCTTTATGCATGTTTTATGTGATAAGATTATGTTGAGGTTCTTGGGCATTATTATGAAGATGTGTGGTTCCGTGATAATCTAAGGGCGGGTGAGCCCGATATAGCTCTCCAATGCATTGGGTAACGTGAAGGAGTGAAATGTTAAGGTTTTTTCGAAGAGATTTATGGAATATACTGTGATGGGTATTCCAAATGTAACCAAGAGGGTTACTCCCTATGTAAGAATTTTATGAATGCCTCAAGTTAATTTTATGTCTTATGATTTCTATGATTTATTCATGATTTTATGAGGTATGTTAAAGTGATTATGTTTTATGGGTAAAGTATGATTTCATTCTTATGTATTTATGAACTCATGTTTCCTTTCCATATTTTTTTATATAACCCATACTGAGCTTTTTATGCTCATCCGAAGACTTTTTTGAAAAAATTTTCATAGGTCAAGGGAAAGGTACATGATATGATGATAGTGTCAAGTAAGTGTCAAGAAAGAATCCATGTTTTATTTTAAATATGTTCTATTGATGGGAAAAAATGAATACTATCATTATGTAACCACTTTGTTTAAATGTAGAATGTAATGAAAGTTTTATGATCTAATTCTCTAAAACTATAATCCTGAAAAGATCTTCAATGTGTAATCTTGTAATAACTAAAGATTAAGTAAGGTTTAAGGATGGGGCCTTATAGAAGCACATCTAGGTGATGCGGGAGACACACATTACTCAATAGAAGAGGAGTTATCCAGAAGAAGAGATGTTTGTAATTGTGATTGGGAATATTACATAACACTAACCCTAGAATAAATCATGTTGTGAGCTGAGTCATAACCTCTGTGTTTTCCCCATGATTCAGATGGATTAAATGATAACTTAGGCATATATATGGCCATATACCTAAATATGGTTATCTGTTGAATTAATAAATTGTGTTTTATACATGTTGTATTTTGTGAGGCCTTGAGGGTCTCTGGGTCCTTACTATGTATCTTCATATTATCCCATGGACAAGCAATGCCCACACCATGTTATGGTGTACATAGATGATAGACAGTGCTGACTTATACTGAGAGGACCAGGACTGGATGGTACCTAGAGTTAGGCCATATGGAGTGTCGGTACATAGAGGAGATGTGTGAACATGTATTTTTGAGGTGGAAATCCACACCTACCCATAATAATGGATCCTCGGAGGACAATCCAATATCAGTCTCTTCATTTTCTCCAGTAGTATTGTATCACAGATGAAATTTTACTTTCTAGTTGTGCTTTAATTCTATCCCCTTTTACTTACTGCACTCACTCTGTTTATTGTTTAGATTACTTGTGTTCCTATATTGTTGTGTGCATGGTTATATGTGCTTACAGTTTATAAAGGAAATGCTTCATTGTTTTATAAAAACACTCCTTTGGTGCTAGTCACCAACCCATGTACTATGGAATGTGGTATTGGGAATAGTAATGACACGAGCCCCGAGGGGCTGGTCGTGACAAATTTATTTTTGGGTCTACCCATCATATAATTATAGTTTATTAGATTCACATCCTATTGTATTATATGTAATCTTATGATATATAAATAGTTACCTAAGTCAATGGAGTGCAATATATTTCATCCTTACCTACTATATAATGAATAACCAAACAAATATATGTAGAATAAGAATGTATCCACAATTCGATCATAGCTTAATTGACCAATGTGAATGAAGTAGGATTATTGATGATTTTTTTAAGACATAATTATAATAAATAAAAAGAATAATTTTGGATCATACCATTATAGTATATCCCCTTGGATGAATAAATAAGATGAAGTGATGATGGCATAGATGGGAAGATCATTATTAAATGATTTGAAAAATTTATCAAAAAAATCCTTCTATTTTTGGTAATTTTTATTCTAAAATAAAACAATATTATAAAAATGTAGTTTTATAAAAATAATTAGAATATGATTAAAATTTACACTACTAAATTGACAAATTTTACAAAGGAAAATTTGAATTGAAAACTATAGATTATGTTGATATAAAGAGGCCAAAATAAATTTATTTAAAAAGAATCCATTCAAACATTTGATAATATAGTAAAATTTAATATAAAATTAAATTAAGGAATTCTAAAATTGGTGATGAATTAATCTATTATATCATATGAGAAAAAATAACACATATGGCATAGATTTTAAACTCTAATGAGGAGATATGACGAGGTCTCCTTAAAAGAATCCATTTAGTTGAATCATTAATTGAAGGAAACTGCAATGGTATAGAGACTTGTAAAGAATAATAATGTCTAAAGAAGAATAAAATATGTAGGTTTGTAAAGTAAAAACAAAAAATAATTCCCCACTAT
>CAUJRU010000364.1:0-22500 GCA_963277665.1 Viscum album
GGCCTTCACGTGCCTAAGGGGTCACGTCGGTTGCCGTTCCTATGGTTTCATAGCTCTTTTAGGGCAACACGTGTTGTCTTTCATGCGCTGCGGTTCCCTCTGGGTGGTCTAAACCACTCAGTATGTCTACTCGTCAGTGCTGATGTTTCCTGGTGGGAGAGCTGGAAATGCAGAAATGTCTCTTTAGGGGGGGAGTGGTCGGCGACCCCCCCTGGGCGTGGGTCTTGTCCTGCGTGCCCAGAGCCACCCAGTGACATGCCCACAGACATGGAAAAATGGCCTCTAGATGATTCCTCCTGTGCTTGGGGCTTGTCTTGCCCGCGGTAGTGCCCCATAAAAGCGATGACAATGAGACGGGGTTCGTCGCGTGTCAGGTCCGACGAACTGACAATCGCGTGGAGACAAAGCCATCCGAGTGAGACGATTTGAAGTGGCCTCGGGGCATGTCTTGGTGGATGCGACGTGCCTTGAAAGGAAGGACGTCGAGGTGGGGTTTTTCATATGTTGTTGGGTCCTGTATGTAATTACAATTACCACCTAAAGAGAATTCTTTTCATGAGTGAGGACCCGCTCTGGACATGGGGCGTGTCTTCTCGGCGGTGATCGACGATACGCGGGATGGATGCCATGACTTGTCGGTGGCCTTCATGTGCATAAGGGGTCACGTCGGTGGCCCTTCCTATGGTTTCATAGCTCTTTTAGGGCAACACGTGTTGTCTTTCATGCGCTGCGGTGCCCTCAGGGTGGTCTAAACCCATCAGTATGTCTCCTCGTCAGTGTTTATGTTTCCTGGTGGGATAGCTGGAAATGCATAAATGTCTCTTTAGGGGGGGAGTGGTCGGCGACCCCCCTGGGCGTGGGTCTTGTCCTGCGTGCCTAGAGCCACCCAATGACATGCCCAGTGACATGGAAAATGGCATCGACGCAATGCCCTGAATTCCTGATGATTCTTCCCGTGCTAGGGTCTTGTCTTGCCCGAGGTGGTGCGCCATAAAACCGATGACAATGAGATGGGTGGGGTTTGTCGCCTGTGAGATCCTACGGACTGACAATCGCGTCCAGACAATGGAATCCTAGTGAGGCGATTTGAAGGGGCCTCGGGGCCCGTCTTGGTGCGTGCGGCGTGCCTTGAAAGAAAGGACGTTGAGGTGGGGTTTGTCATATGTTGTTGTGTCCGGTATGTAAAGACAATGACCACCTAAAGAGAATTCATTTCATGCGTGAGGACCCGCTCTGGACATGGGTCCTGTCTCCTCGGCGGTGTTGGACGATACGCGGGACGGATGCCATGACGTGTCGGCGGCCTTCATGTGCCTAAGGGGCCACGTCGGTGTCCCTTCCTATGGTTTCATAGCCCTTTTAGGGCAACACGTGTTGCCTTTCATGCGCTGCGGTTCCCTCTGGGTGGTCTAAACCACTCAGTATGTCTCCTCGTCAGTGTTGATGTTTCCTGGTGGAATAGCTGGAAATGCATAAATGTCTCTTTAGGGGGGGAGTGGTCGGCGACCCCCCCTGGGCGTGGGTCTTGTCCTGCGTGCCGAGAGCCACCCACAGACATGCCCAGTGACATGGAAAATGGCATCGACGCAATGCCATGAATTCCTGATGATTCGTCCCGTGCTTGGGGCTTGTCTTGCCCGAGGTAGTGCGCCCTAAAAACGATGGCAATGAGACGGGGTTTGTCGCATGTGCGATCCTGCGGACTGACAGTCGCGTCCAGACAATGGCATCCGAGTGAGACGATTTGAAGGGGCCTCAGGGCCCGTCTTGGTGCATGCGGCGTGCCTTGAAAGGAAGGACGTCGAGGTGGGGTTTTTCATATGTTGTCGTGTCCCGTATGTAATGACAATGACCACCTAAAGAGAATTCATTTCATGCGCGAGGACCCGCTCTGGACATGGGGCCTGTCTTCTCGGCGGCGTTGGATGCTACCCGCGACGAATGCTACTACGTGTCGGCGGCCTTGATGTGCCTAAGGGGTCACATCAGTGGCTGTTCCTATGGTTTCATATCTCTTTTAGGGCAACACGTGTTGTCTTTCATGCGCTGTGGTGCCCACAGGGTTGTCTAAACCCATCAGTATGTCTCCTCGTCAGTGCTGATGTTTCCTGGTGGGACAGCTGGAAATGCATAAATGTCTCTTTAGGGGGGGAGTGGTCGGCGACCCCCCCTGGGCGTGGGTCTTGTCCTGCGTGCCCAGAGCCACCCAGTGACATGCCCACGGACATGGAAAAACAGCCTCCGGACAAAGCAAAGACAGCTTGATGATTCGTCCGGTGCTTGGGGCTTGTCTTGTTCGAGGTAGTGCGCCATAAAAGTGATGACAATGAGCCGGGTTTCGTCGCGTGTCAGGTCCTCCGTACTGACAATCAGGTGGAGACAACGCCATCCGGGTGAGAGGATTTGAAGGGGCCTCAGGGCTTGCCTTGGTGGATGCGGTGTGCCTTGAATGGAAGGACAATGAGGTGGGGTTTGTCATATGTTGTTGGGTCCGGTATGTAATGACAATGACCGCCTAAAGAGAATTCCTTTCATGCGTGGGGACCCGCTCTGGACATGGGGCGTGTCTTCGCTGTGGTGATGGACGATACGTGGGACGGATGCCATGACGTGTCGGCGGCCTTCATGTGCCTAAGGGGCCACGTCGGTGGCCCTTCCTATGGTTTCATAGCTCTTTTAGGGCAACACGTGTTGCCTTTCATGCGCTGCCCTGCCCTCAGGGTGGTCTAAACCCATCAGTATGTCTCCTCGTCGGTGTTGATGTTTCCTGGTGGAATAGCTGGAAATGCATAAATGTCTCTTTAGGGGGGGAGTGGTCGGCGACCCCCCCGGGCGTGGGTCTTGTCCTGCGTGCCTAGAGCCACCCAATGTGATGCCCATTGACATGCAAAATGACATCGACTTAATGCCATGAATGCCTGATGATTCGTCCCGTGCTTGGGGCTTGTCTTGCCCGAGGTAGTGCGCCATAAAAACGATGACAATGGGATGGTGTTTGTCGCCTTCGAGATCCTGCGGACTGACAGTCGCGTTCAGACAATGGCATCCGAGTGAGACGATTTGAAGGGGTCTCGGGGCCCGTCTTGGTGCATGCGGCGTTTCTTGAAAGGAAGGACGTCGAGGTGGGGTTTGTCACATGTTGTTGTGTTCGGAATGTAAAGACAATGACCGCCTAAAGATAATTCATTTCATGCGCGGGGACCCGCTCTGGACATGGGTCCTGTCTTCTCGGCGGTGTTGGATGATACCCGGGACGGATGCCATGACGTGTCGGCGGCCTTCATGTGCCTAAGGGGTCACTTTGGTGGCTGTTCGTATGGATTCGTAGCTCTTTTAGGGCAACACGTGCTGTCTTTCATGCGTTGTGGTGCCCATTGGGTTGTCTGAACCCATCAGTATGTGTCCTCGTCAGTGCTGATGTTTCCTGGTGGGACAGCTGGAAATGCATAAATGTCTCTTTAGGGGGGGAGTGGTCGGCGACCCCCCCTGGGCGTGGGTCTTGTCCTGCGTGCCCAGAGCCACCCAGTGACATGCCCACGAACATGGAAAAACGACCTCCAGACAAATCCATGAAAGCTTGATTATTCGTACGGTGCTTGGGGCTTGTCTTGTCTGAGGTAATGCGTCATAAAAGTGATGACAATGAGCCGGGGTGCGTCGCGTGTCAGGTCCGACGTACTGACAATCACGTGGAGACAACGCCATCCGAGTGGGACGATTTGAAGGGGCCTCGGGGCTTGCCTTGGTGGATGCGGTGTGCCTTGCAAGGAAGGAAGACGTGGTGGGGTTTGTCATATGTTGTTGGGTACGGTATGTATTGACAATGACCGCCTAAAGATAATTCCTTTGAGGCGTGAGGACCAGCTCTGGACATGGGGCGTGTCTTCTCTGCGGTGATGGACGAGACGCGGGGCGGATGCCATGACGTGTCGGCGGCCTTCATGTGCCTAAGGGGTCACGTCGGTGGCCCTTCCTATGGTTTCATAGCTCTTTTAGGGCAACCCGTGTTGTCTTTCATGCACTGCGGTGCCCTTAGGGTGGTCTAAACCCATCAGTATGTCTCCTCGTCACTGTTGATGTTTCCTGGTGGTATAGCTGGAAATGCATAAATGTCTCTTTAGGGGGGGAGTGGTCGGCGACCCCCCCTGGGCGTGGGTCTTGTCCTGCGTGCCTAGAGCCACCCAATGACATGCCGAGTGACATGGAAAATGGCATCGACGCAGTGCCATGAATTCCTGATGATTCGTCTCGTGCTTGGGGCTTGTCTTGCCCGAGGTAGTGCGCCCTAAAAACGATGACAATGAGATGGGGTTTGTCGCATGTGTGATCCTGCGGACTGACAGTCTTGTCCAGACAATGGCATCCGAGTGAGACGATTTGAAGGGGCCTCGAGGCCCGTCTTGGTGCGTGTGGCGTGCCTTGAAAGGAAGGACGTTGCGGTGGGGTTTGTCATCTGTTGTCGTGTCCCGTATGTAATGACAATGACCACCTAAAGAGAATTCATTTCATGCGTGAGGACCCTCTCTGGACATGGGGCCTGTCTTCTCGGCGGTGTTGGACGCTACCCGGGATGAATGCTACTACGTGTCGGCGGCCTTCATGTGCCTAAGGGGTCACATCGGTGGCTGTTCCTACGGTTTCATATATCTTTTAGGGCAACACGTGTTGACTTTCATGCGCTGTGGTGCCCACAGGGTTGTCTAAACCCTCCAGTATGTCTCCTCGTCAGTGCTGATGTTTCCTGGTGGGACAGCTGGAAAGGCATAAATGTCTCTTTAGGGGGGGAGTGGTCGGCGACCCCCCCTGGGCGTGGGTCTTGTCCTGCGTGCCCAGAGCCACCTAGTGACATGCCCACGGACATGGAAAAATGGCCTCCAGACAAATCCATGAAAGCTTGAGGATTCATACGGTGCTTGGGGCTTGTCTTGTATGAGGTAATGCGCCATAAAAGTGATGACAATGAGCCGGGGTGCGTCGCGTGTCAGGTCCGACGTACTGACAATCACGTGGAGACAACGCCACCCGAGTGGGACGATTTGAAGGGGCATCGGGGCTTGCCTTGGAGGATGCGGTGTGCCTTGCAAGGAAGGACGACGTGGTGGGGTTTGTCATATGTTGTTGGGTACGGTATGTAATGACAATGACCGCCTAAAGATAATTCATTTCATGCGTGAGGACCCGCTCTGGACATGGGGCGTGTCTTCTCTGCGGTGATGGACGAGACGCGGGACGGATGTCATGACGTGTCGGCGGCCTTCATGTGCCTAAGGGGTCACGTCGGTGGCCCTTCCTGTGGTTTCATAGCTCTTTTAGGGCAACCCGTGTTGTCTTTCATGCACTGCGGTGCCCTTAGGGTGGTCTAAACCCCTCAGTATGTCTCCTCGTCACTTTTGATGTTTCCTGGTGGAATAGCTGGAAATGCATAAATGTCTCTTTAGGGGGGGAGTGGTCGGCGACCCCCCCTGGGCGTGGGTCTTGTCCTGCGTGCCTAGAGCCACCCAATGACATGCCCAGTGACATGGAAAATGGCATCGACGCAATGCCATGAATTCTTGATGATTCGTCCCGTGCTTGGGGCTTGTCTTTCCCGAGGTAGTGCGCCCTAAAAACGATGACAATGAGATGGGTTTTGTCGCATGTGTGATCTTGCGGGCTGACAGTCGTTTCCAGACAAAGGCATCCGAGTGAGACGATTTGAAGGGGCCTCGAGGCCCGTCTTGGTGCATGCGGTGTGCCTTGAAAGGAAGGACGTTGAGGTGTGGTTATTCATGTGTTTTCGTGTCCCGTATGTAATGATAATGACCACCTAAAGAGAATTCATTTCATGCGTGAGGACCCTCTCTGGACATGGGGCCTGTCTTCTCGGCGGTGTTGGACGCTACCCGGGATGGATGCTAGTACGTGATGGCGGCCTTGATGTGCCTAAGGGGTCACATTGGTGGCTATTCCTATGGTTTCATATCTCTTTTAGGGCAACACGTGTTGTCTTTCATGCGCTGTGGTGCCCACAGGGTTGTCTGAACCCATCAGTATGTCTCCTCGTCAGTGCTGATGTTTCCTGGTGGGACAGCTGGAAATGCATAAATGTCTCTTTAGGGGGGGAGTGGTCGGCGACCCCCCCTGGGCGTGGGTCTTGTCCTGTGTGCCCAGAGCCACCCAGTGACATGCCCACGGACATGGAAAAACGGCCTCCAGACGAATCCATGAAAGCCTGATGATTCGTACGGTGCTTGGGGCTTGTCTTGTCTGAGGTAATGCGCCATAAAAGTGATGACAATGAGCTGGGGTGCGTCGCGTGTCAGACCCACGCCGAGTGACGTGGAAAATGGCATCGACGCAATGCCAAGAATTCCTGATGATTCGTCCCGTGCTTCGGGCTTGTCTTGCCCGAGGTAGTGCGCCATAAAAACGATGACAATGAGATGGGGTTTGTCGCGTGTGTGAGGTCCGACGTACTGACGATCACGTGGAGACAACGGCATCCGAGTGAGACGATTTGAAGGGGCCTCGGGGCTTGCCTTGGTGGATGCGGTGTGCCTTGCAAGGAAGGACGATGTGGTGGGGTTTGTCATATGTTGTTGGGTACGGTATGTATTGACAATGACCACCTAAAGATAATTCCTTTGAGGCGTGAGGACTCGCTCTGGACATGGGGCGCGTCTTCTCTGCGGTGATGGACGAGACGCGGGACGGATGCCATGACGTGTCGGCGGCCTTCATGTGCCTAAGGGGTCACGTCGGTGGCCCTTCCTATGGTTTCATAGCTCTTTTAGGGCAACCCGTGTTGTCTTTCATGCACTGCGGTGCCCTTAGGGTGGTCTAAACCCATCAGTATGTCTCCTCGTCACTGTTGATGTTTCCTGGTGGTATAGCTGGAAATGCATAAATGTCTCTTTAGGGGGGGAGTGGTCGGCGACCCCCCCTGGGCGTGGGTCTTGTCCTGCGTGCCTAGAGCCACCCACTGACATGCCGAGTGACATGGAAAATGGCATCGACGCAGTGCCATGAATTTCTGATGATTCGTCCCGTGCTTGGGGCTTGTCTTGCCCGAGGTAGTGCGCCCTAAAAACGATGACAATGAGATGGGGTTTGTCGCATGTGTGATCCTGCGGACTGACAGTCGTGTCCAGACAATGGCATCCGAGTGAGACGATTTGAAGGGGCCTCGAGGCCCGTCTTGGTGCGTGTGGCGTGCCTTGAAAGGAAGGACGTTGCGGTGGGGTTTGTCATCTGTTGTCGTGTCCCGTATGTAATGACAATGACCACCTAAAGAGAATTCATTTCATGCGTGAGGACCCTCTCTGGACATGGGGCCTGTCTTCTCGGCGGTGTTGGACGCTACCCGGGATGAATGCTACTACGTGTCGGCGGCCTTCATGTGCCTAAGGGGTCACATCGGTGGCTGTTCCTATGGTTTCATATATCTTTTAGGGCAACACGTGTTGTCTTTCATGCGCTGTGGTGCCCACAGGGTTGTCTAAACCCGTTAGTATGTCTCCTCGTCAGTGCTGATGTTTCCTGGTGGGACAGCTGAAAATGCATAAATGTCTCTTTAGGGGGGGAGTGGTCGGCGACCCCCCCTGGGCGTGGGTCTTGTCCTGCGTGCCCAGAGCCACCTAGTGACATGCCCACGGACATGGAAAAATGGCCTCCAGACAAATCCATGAAAGCTTGAGGATTCATACGGTGCTTGGGGCTTGTCTTGTCTGAGGTAATGCGCCATAAAAGTGATGACAATGAGCCGGGGTGCGTCGCGTGTCAGGTCCGACGTACTGACAATCACGTGGAGACAACGCCACCTGAGTGGGACGATTTGAAGGGGCATCGGGGCTTGCCTTGGAGGATGCGGTGTGCCTTGCAAGGAAGGACGACGTGGTGGGGTTTGTCATATGTTGTTGGGTACGGTATGTAATGACAATGACCGCCTCAAGATAATTCCTTTCATGCGTGAGGACCCGCTCTGGACATGGGGCGTGTCTTCTCTGCGGTGATGGACGAGACGCGGGACGGATGCCATGACGTGTCGGCGGCCTTCATGTGCCTAAGGGGTCACGTCGGTGGCCCTTCCTATGGTTTCATAGCTCTTTTAGGGCAACCCGTGTTGTCTTTCATGCACTGCGGTGCCCTTAGGGTGGTCTAAACCCATCAGTATGTCTCCTCGTCACTGTTGATGTTTCCTGGTGGAATAGCTGGAAATGCATAAATGTCTCTTTAGGGGGGGGAGTGGTCGGCGACCCCCCCTGGGCGTGGGTCTTGTCCTGCGTGCCTAGAGCCACCCGATGACGTGCCCAGTGACATGGAAAATGGCATGGACGCAATGCCATGAATTCTCGATGATTCGTCCCGTGCTTGGGGCTTGTCTTTCCCGAGGTAGTGCGCCCTAAAAACGATGACAACGAGATGGGGTTTGTCGCATGTGTGATCTTGCGGGCTGACAGTCGTTTCCAGACAATGGCATCCGAGTGAGACGATTTGAAGGGGCCTCGAGGCCCGTCTTGGTGCATGCGGCGTGCCTTGAAGGGAAGGACGTTGAGGTGGGGTCATACCTCAAACATTGCAGATGTGGTTGGTGATGCAACCTTGTTGATCCTTCCATTAGTCCTATGCTTGTCTCAAAGATCAGGTTGTGCATGTACAATGGACAAACTAATCGAACGGAATTGAATGTTCGGGACGACGGTTTGGGCTTGTGTTGGGGTCTGAGTGGTGAGCTCAGTCATACCTCAAACAATGCAGATGTTGTTGGTGATTCTACATGTCTGATCCTTCCACTAGTTATATGCTTGTCTCAAAGATCAGGTCCTGCATGATCAGTTGTGTGGGTTGATGGTTGCGCTTATGCGATTGTGTGGGAGTGGTGGATGGTTGTCAAGATACCGCGGTCTCCCTTTTTTGGGAAGGGAACGTTGGTCTCGTTGGCTCTAGGGGGTTGGGTATATCAATCCTTCCCTTGTGTCATGCATAGCGGGCTTTCCCTGCCTTCATGTGCTGCATTGTGATGCCTCTCGGGTTGCATCCCTCGAGGCGTCACGATCAGCTGTGTGGGTTGATGGTTGTGCTTACGCGATTGTGTGGGAGTGGTGGATGGTTGTCAAGATACTGCGGTCTCCCTTTTTTGGGAAGGGAACGTTGGTCTCGTTGGCACCCTCATCCGTAAGTGGGGGTTTAATTTCTCCTCGCTTTCATTTGGTCCTTGTGCATGTTTCCATGTGAATGATGGAACACGGTTTGGCTTGGTTGGATATCCGTTGAGAACACTAGTCATATGCTTGTCTCAAAGATCAGTCTGTGCATGTACAGGGACAAACTAATCGAAGATGGTGATACTGTGAAGGGTCTCAGTAAATCAGGGACAAGTCTGACGTTCTCCTCGGTTTTACATCAAGCGAAGAATGTGTATCTATTGTTTCTGCAAGATACACGAGCGTCATGCAGAGGTGATGACTCATTAAGGGGAATCATGTCGATTTGGGAAGATGATTTGGGCTTGTGTTGGGGTTTGAGTGGTCTGCTCAGTCATACCTCAAACATTGCAGATGTGGTTGGTGATGCTACCTGGCTGATCCTACCATTAGTCATATGCTTGTCTCAAAGATCAGGTTGTGCATTTACAAAGGATAAACTAATCGAACGGAATTGAATGTTCGGGATGATGGTTTGGGCTTGTGTTGGGGTCTGAGTGGTCTGCTCAGTTATACCACAAACAATGCAGATGTTGTTGGTAATGCTACATGGTTGATCCTTCCACTAGTCATATGCTTGTCTCAAAGATCAGTTAGTGCATGTACAGGGACAAACTAATCGAAAGATGGTGATACTGTGAAGGGTCTCATTAAATCAGTGGCACGGCTGACTTTCTCCTCGGTTATACATCAAGCGAAGAATCCCCAGGTGGGTGAGCTCCACCTAGAAGATCCTCACTTGTCCCATTGGAGTTCTCCCTGTTGGTAGTGGAATTTTGTTAGTGCTGATATACGGGCCCTGTTTATATGCTTGGGTTGAATTCTCTCGCACAATTGCGGTTTTGAGCATCATGCAGAGGTGAAGACTCATTAATTGGGTTCCTGTCGATTTGGGAAGACGGTTTGGGATTGTGTTGGGGTCTGAGTGGTCTGCTCAGTCATACCTCAAACATTGCAGATGTTGTTGGTGGTGCAACCTGTCTGATCCTTCCATTAGTCATATGCTTGTCTCAAAAATCAGGTTGTGCGTGTACAAAGGACAAACTAATCGAACGGAATTGAATGTTCGAGACGACGGTTTGGGCTTGTGTTGGGGTCTGAGTGGTGAGCTCAGTCATACCTCAAACAATGCAGATGTTGTTGGTGATGCTACATGGCTGATCCTTCCACTAGTCATATGCTTGTCTCAAAGGTCAGGTCCTGCATGATCAGTTGTGTGGGTTGATGGTTGCGCTTATGCGATTGTGTGGGAGTGGTGGATGGTGGTCAAGATACTGCGGTCTCCCTTTTTTGGGAAGGGAACGTTGGTCTCGTTGGCTCTAGGGGGTTGGGTATATCAATCCTTCCCTTGTGTCATGCATAGCGGGCTTTCCCTGCCTTCATGTGCTGCATTGTGATGCCTCTCGGGTTGCTTCCCTGGAGGCGTCACGGTCAGTTGTGTGGGTTGATGGTTGTGCTTACGCGATTGTGTGGGAGTGGTGGATGGTTGTCAAGATACTGCGGTCTCCCTTTTTTGGGAAGGGAACGTTGGTCTCGTTGGCTCTAGGGGGTTGGGTATATAAATCCTTCCCTTGTGTCATGCATAGCGGGCTTTCCCTGCCTTCATGTGCTGCATTGTGATGCCTCTCGGGTTGCTTCCCTTGAGGCGTCACGGTCAGTTGTGTGGGTTGATGGTTGTGCTTACGCGATTGTGTGGGAGTGGTGGATGGTTGTCAAGATACTGCGGTCTCCCTTTTTTGGGAAGGGAACGTTGGTCTCGTTGGCTCTAGGGGGTTGGGTATATCAATCCTTCCCTTGTGTCATGCATAGCGGGCTTTCCCTGCCTTCATGTGCTGCATTGTGATGTCTCTCGGGTTGCTTCCCTCGAGGCGTCACAGTCAGTTGTGTGGGTTGATGGTTGTGCTTACGCGATTGTGTGGGAGTGGTGGATGGTTGTCAAGATACTGCGGTCTCCCTTTTTTGGGAAGGGAACGTTGGTCTCCTTGGCTCTAGGGGGTTGGGTATATAAATCCTTCCCTTGTGTCATGCATAGCGGGCTTTCCCTGCCTTCATGTGCTGCATTGTGATGCCTCTTGGGTTGCTTCCCTTGAGGCGTCACGGTCAGTTGTGTGGGTTGATGGTTGTGCTTACGCGATTGTGTGGGAGTGGTGGATGGTTGTCAAGATACTGCGGTCTCCCTTTTTTGGGAAGGGAACGTTGGTCTCCTTGGCTCTAGGGGGTTGGTTATATAAATCCTTCCCTTGTGTCATGCATAGCGGGCTTTCCCTGCCTTCATGTGCTGCATTGTGATGTCTCTCGGGTTGCTTCCCTCGAGGCGTCACAGTCAGTTGTGTGGGTTGATGGTTGTGCTTACGCGATTGTGTGGGAGTGGTGGATGGTTGTCAAGATACTGCGGTCTCCCTTTTTTGGGAAGGGAACGTTGGTCTCCTTGGCTCTAGGGGGTTGGGTATATAAATCCTTCCCTTGTGTCATGCATAGCGGGCTTTCCCTGCCTTCATGTGCTGCATTGTGATGCCTCTCGGGTTGCTTCCCTTGAGGCGTCACGGTCAGTTGTGTGGGTTGATGGTTGTGCTTACGCGATTGTGTGGGAGTGGTGGATGGTTGTCAAGATACTGCGGTCTCCCTTTTTTGGGAAGGGAACGTTGGTCTCGTTGGCACCCTCATCCGTAAGTGGGGGATTAATTTCTCCTCGCTTTCATTTGGTCCTTGTGCATGTTTCCATGTGAATGATGGAACACGGTTTGGCTTGGTTGGATATCCGTTGAGAACACTAGTCAAATGCTTGTCTCAAAGATCAGTCTGTGCATGTACAGGGACAAACTAACCGAAGATGGTGATATTGTGAAGGGTCTCATTAAATCAGTGACAAGTTTGACGTTCTCCTCGGTTATACATCAAGCGAAGAATGTGTATCTATTGTTTCGACAAGATACACGAGCGTCGTCACGCAGAGGTGATGACTCATTAAGGGGAATCCTGTCGATTTGGGAAGATGGTTTGGGCTTGTGTTGGGGTCTGAGTGGTTTGCTCAGTCATACCTCAAACATTGCAGATGTGGTTGGTGATGCTACCTGGCTGATCCTTCCATTAGTCATATGCTTGTCCCAAAGATCAGGTGGTGCATGTACAAAGGAAAAACTAATCGAATGGAATTGAATGTTCGGGACGACGGTTTGGGCTTGTGTTGGGGTCTGAGTGGTTAGCTCAGTCATACCTCAAACAATGCAGATGTTGTTGGTGATGCTACATGGCTGATCCTTCAACTAGTCATATGCTTGACTCAAAGATCAGGTCCCGCATGTACAAAGACAAACTAATCGAAAGATGGTGATACTGTGATGGGTCTCATTAAATTAGTGCCAGGGCTGACTTTCTCCTCAGTTATACATCAAGAGAAGAATCCCCAGGTGGGTGAGCTCCACCTAGAAGACCCTCACTTGTCCCTTCGGAGTTCTCCCTGTTGGTAGTGGAATTTTGTCAGTTATGATATACGGGCCCTGTTTATATGCTTGGGTTGAATTCTCTCGCACAATTGCGGTATTGAGCATCATGCAGAGGTGATGACTCATTAATTGGGTTCCTGTCGATTTGGAAAGACGGTTTGGGCTTGTGTTGGGGTCTGAGTGGTCAGCTTAGTCATACCTCAAACATTGCAGATGTGGTTGGTGATGCAACCTGGCTGATCCTTCCATTAGTCATATGCTTGTCCCAAAGATCAGGTTGTGCATGTACAAAGGACAAACTAATGGAACGGAATTGAATGTTCGGGATGATGGTTTGGGCTTGTGTTGGGGTCTGAGTGGTGAGCTCAGTCATACCTCAAACAATGCAGATGTTGTTGGTGATGCTACATGGCTGATCCTTCTACTAGTCATATGCTTGTCTCAAAGATCAGGTTGTGCATGATCAGTTGTGTGGGTTGATGGTTGCCCTTATGCGATTGTGTGGAAGTGGTGGATGGTTGTCAAGATACTGCGGTCTCCCTTTTTTGGGAATGGAACGTTGGTCTCGTTGGCGCTAGGGGGTTGGGTATATCAATCCTTCCCTTGTGTCATGCATAGCGGGCTTTCCCTGCCTTCATGTGCTGCATTGTGATGCCTCTCGGGTTGCTTCCCTCGAGGCGTGACGGTCAGTTGTGTGGGTTGATGGTTGTGCTTACGCGATTGTGTGGGAGTGGTGGATGGTTGTCAAGATACTGCGGTCTCCCTTTTTTGGGAAGGGAACGTTGGTCTCGTTGGCACCCTCATCCGTAAGTGGGGGTTTAATTTCGCCTCGCTTTCATTTGGTCCTTGTACATGTTTCCATGTGAATGATGGAACACGGTTTGGCTTGGTTGGATATCCGATGAGAACACTAGTCATATGCTTGTCTCAAAGATCAGTCTGTGCATGTACAGGGACAAACTAACCGAAAGATGGTGATACTGTGAAGGGTCTCATTAAATCAGTGACAAGTTTGACGTTCTCCTCGGTTATACATCAAGCGAAGAATGTGTATCTATTGTTTTTGCAAGATACACGAGCGTTATGCAGAGGTGATGACTAATTAAGGGGAAACATGTCGATTTGGGAAGATGGTTTGGGCTTGTGTTGGGGTCTGAGTGGTTTGCTCAGTCATACCTCAAACATTGCAGATGTGGTTGATGATGCTACCTGGCTGATCCTTCCATTAGTCATATGCTTGTATCAAAGATCAGGTTGTGCATGTACAAAGGACAAACTAATCGAATGGAATTGAATGCTCGGGACGACGGTTTAGGCTTGTGTTGGGGTCTGAGTGGTCTGCTCAGTCATACCTCAAACATTGCAGATGTGGTTAGTGACGCTACATGGGTGATCCTTCCACTAGTCATATGCGTGTCTCAAAGATCAGGTCCTGCATGTACAAGGACAAACTAATCGAAAGATGGTGATACTGTGAAGGGTCTCATTAAATCAGTGACACGGCTGACTTTCTCCTCGGTTATACATCAAGCGAAGAATCCCCAGGTGGGTGAGCTCCACCTAGAAGAACCTCACTTGTCCCTTTGGAGTTCTCCCTGTTGGTAGTGGAATTTTGTTGGTGCTGATGTAAGGGCCCCGTCTATATGCTTGGGTTGAATTCTCTCGCACAATTTTGGTTTCGGGTTCCAAGGGCTTGCTAAAAAGACGATGCGATACTAGACAGATATAACTTGGATGGGATGATGATAGATGAGCATGGTTGGTGTCCTGGTTCTTGGTTAAAAGTTTCGCAACGGTGGTTGAGTTCTTTTGAATGGTGGGATGTGGGGGGTGCGGCGGGACATAGGGCCTCCGTTCCTGTCATGACTCCTTTTCCTCAACGTCCCTGGAGCGTTGTGGGTTCGTCTGCTTAAAATCTGCCTCATGGCGGTTGAGTTCCTTCGGAAGGTGGGATGTGGGAGGCATGGCGGTGGGACGCTGTAATTCCTTTTCCTCACCGGTGGGATGTGGGGGGAATTGGAAAGAATGGGTTTTTGCCCAGTCTCATGCCGTGCCCGCCTTTTTCCTCACCTTTCATGGAGCGTTGCGGTTCGGGCTTGCTTAAAAGGCCACCTGTTGGTGGCGGAGTTCCTTGGATGGTGGGATGTGGGAGGCATGGTGGGTTGGTGTTCCTTTGTCGTCCCTCGACGCTCCTGCCCTTCCCTCGCCTTCTCTAGAGCAGTGCGGCTCTGCTTGCTTAAAAGCTGCCTCAGGGCGGTTGAGTTGCTGCGGATGGTGGGATGTGGGGGGCGCGGCGGGATTGGGTTTTTGCCCCGTCCCCTGACGTGCCTGCCTTTTCCTCCCCGTCTGTGGAGCATTGCGGGCTGGGTGCTTAAATACCGCCTCACGGTTTGTGGGATCCTGTGGATGGTGGGATGTGGGCGGCGCGGCGGGACATAGGACCCCCGTACCTACCATTACTCCTTTTCCTCGACGTCTCTTGAGCGTTGCTGGTTCGTCTGCTTAAAAGCTGCCTCATGGCGGTTGAGTTCCTACGGAATGTGAGATGTGGGAGGCACGGCGGGATGGGGGTTTCCCTCCTCATCCCCTGACGTTCCTACCTTTTTCCTCACTGGTGGGATGTGGGGGGTATGGGTGGGATTGGGTTGTTTCCCCGTCCTGTCGTACCCACCTTTTTCCTCACCTTTCATGGAGCGTTGCGGGTCGGGCTTTGCTTAAAATCCACTGATTGTGGTTGAGTTCTTGCAGATGTTGGGATGTGGGAGGCATGGTGGGATTGGGTTCCTTTGTCGTCCCTTGCTGTACCGCCTTTTCCTCACCTTCTCTGGAGCGTTGTGGAATTTTGGTAGTGGTTCAAGCGCGAAACTGTCGGTATCACCAGGATGCGAGAGCGTGCTCCTAAATTTCTCATTCAGTGATATTCCATGCGAACCATAGCAAGCTGCCTTGGGCAATGATTGGTGGGAGTGCTTTGCTCAACGCATTGTCGGGGCCACGTGCGAGTTATTTGGGTCCTAAGAAACTCACACCAACAGGGTAACGATTTCCATGGTTCATTATTGGACAAGTTGGGGTGCCTTCCTCCTCAGTCATGCCTTGGGTGATGATGTTCATTAGGGTGGCTTGAGAATGTGTATCTACTGTTTCTGCAAGATACACGAGCGTCATGCAGAGGTGATGACTAATTAAGGGGAAACATGTCGATTTGGGAAGAGATGGTTCGGGCTTGTGTTGGGGTCTGAGTGGTCTGCTCAGTCATACCTCAAACATTGCAGATGTGGTTGGTGATGGTACCCGGTTGATCTTTCCATTAGTCATATGATTGTCTCAAAGATCAGGCTGTGCATGTACGAAGGACAAACTAATCGAATGGAATTGAATGCTCGGGACGACGGTTTGGGCTTGTGTTGGGGTCTGAGTGGTCTGCTCAGTCATACCTCAAACATTGCAGATGTGGTTGGTGATGCTACATGGTTGATCTTTCCACTAGTCATATGTCTGTCTCAAAGATCAGGTCCCGCATGTAAAGGACAAACTAATCGAAAGATGGTGATACTGTGACGGGTCTCATTAAATCAGTGCCAGGGCTGACTTTCTCCTCGGTTATACCTCAAGCGAAGAATCCCCAGGTGGGTGAGCTCCACCTTGAAGACCCTCACTTGTCCCTTTGGAGTTCTCCCTGTTGGTAGTGGAATTTTGTTGGTGCTGATGTACGGGCCCCGTCTATATGCTTGGGTTGAATTCTCTCGCACAATTTTGGTTTCGGGTTCCAAGGGCTTGCTAAAAAGACGATGCGATACTAGACAGATATAACTTGGATGGGATGATGATAGATGAGCATGGTTGGTGTCCTGGTTCTTGGTTAAAAGTTTCGCAACGGTGGTTGAGTTCTTTTGAATGGTGGGATGTGGGGGGTGCGGCGGGACATAGGGCCTCTGTTCCTGTCATGACTCCTTTTCCTCAACGTCCCTGGAGCGTTGTGGGTTCGTCTGCTTAAAATCTGCCTCACGGCGGTTGAGTTCCTTCGGAAGGTGGGATGTGGGAAGCATGGCGGTGGGACGCTGTAATTCCTTTTCCTCACCGGTGGGATGTGGGGGGCATTGGAAAGAATGGGTTTTTGCCCAGTCTCATGCCGTGCCCGCCTTTTTCCTCACCTTTCATGGAGCGTTGCGGTTCGGGCTTGCTTAAAAGGCCACCTGTTGGTGGCGGAGTTCCTTGGATGGTGGGATGTGGGAGGCATGGTGGGTTGGTGTTCCTTTGTCGTCCCTCGACGCTCCTGCCCTTCCCTCGCCTTCTCTAGAGCAGTGCGGCTTTGCTTGCTTAAAAGCTGCCTCAGGGTGGTTGAGTTGCTGCAGATGGTGGGATGTGGGGGGCGCGGCGGGATTGGGTTTTTGCCCCGTCCCCTGACGTGCCTGCCTTTTCCTCCCCGTCTGTGGAGCATTGCGGGCTGGGTGCTTAAATACCGCCTCACGGTTTGTGGGATCCTGTGGATGGTGGGATGTGGGCAGCGCGGCGGGACATAGGACCCCCGTACCTACCATGACTCCTTTTCCTCGACGTCTCTTGAGCGTTGCTGGTTCGTCTGCTTAAAAGCTGCCTCATGGCGGTTGAGTTCCTACGGAATGTGAGATGTGGGAGGCACGGCGGGATGGGGGTTTCCCTCCTCATCCCCTGACGTTCCTACCTTTTCCCTCACTGGTGGGATGTGGGGGGTATGGGCGGGATTGGGTTGTTTCCCCGTCCTGTCGTACCCACCTTTTTCCTCACCTTTCATGGAGCGTTGCGGGTCGGGCTTTGCTTAAAATCCACTGAGTGTGGTTGAGTTCTTGCAGATGTTGGGATGTGGGAGGCATGGTGGGATTGGGTTCCTTTGTCGTCCCTTGCTGTACCGCCTTTTCCTCACCTTCTCTGGAGCGTTGTGGAATTTTGGTAGTGGTTCAAGCGCGAAACTGTCGGTATCACCAGGATGCGAGAGCGTGCTCCTAAATTTCTCATTCAGCGATATTCCATGCGAACCATAGCAAGCTGCCTTGGGCAATGATTGGTGGGAGTGCTTTGCTCAACGCATTGTCGGGGCCACGTGCGAGTTATTTGTGTCCTAAGAAACTCACACCAACAGGGTAACGATTTCCATGGTTCATTATTGGACAAGTTGGGGTGCCTTCCTCCTCAGTCATGCCTTGGGTGATGATGTTCATAAGGGTGGCTTGAGAATGTGTATCTACTGTTTCTGCAAGATACACGAGCGTCATGCGGAGGTGATGACTCATTAAGGGAAATCCTGTCGATTTGGGAAGATGGTTGGGGCTTGTGTTGGGGTCTGAGTGGTCTGCTCAGTCATACCTCAAACATTGCAGATGTGGTTGGTGATGCTACCTGGCTGATCCTTCCATTAGTCATATGCTTGTCTCAAAGATCAGGTTGTGCATGTACAAAGGACAAACTAATCGAACAGAATTGAATGTTCGGGACGACGGTTTGGGCTTGTGTTGGGGTCTGAGTGGTCAGCTCAGTCATACCCCAAACAATGCAGATGTTGTTGGTGATGCTACATGGCTGATCCTTCCACTAGTCATATGCCTGTCTCAAAGATCAGGTCCCGCATGTAAAGGACAAACTAATCGAAAGATGGTGATACTGTGACGGGTCTCATTAAATCAGTGCCAGGGGTGACTTTCTCCTCGGTTATATCTCAAGCGAAGAATCCCCAGGTGGGTGAGCTCCACCTAGAAGACCCTCACTTGTCCCTTTGGAGTTCTCCCTGTTGGTAGTGGAATTTTTTTGGTGCTGATGTAGGGGCCCCGTCTATATGCTTGGGTTGAATTCTCTCGCACAATTGCGGTTCCGTCTTCCAAGGGCTTGCTAAAAATACGATGCGATACTAGACAGATATAACTTGGATGGGATGATGATAGATGAGCATGGTTGGTGTCCTGGTTCTTGGTTAAAAGTTTCGCAACGGTGGTTGAGTTCTTTTGAATGGTGGGATGTGGGGGGTGCGGCGGGACATAGGGCCTCCGTTCCTGTCATGACTCCTTTTCCTCAACGTCCCTGGAGCGTTGTGGGTTCGTCTGCTTAAAATCTGCCTCATGGCGGTTGAGTTCCTTCGGAAGGTGGGATGTGGGAGGCATGGCGGTGGGACGCTGTAATTCCTTTTCCTCACCGGTGGGATGTGGGGGGCATTGGAAAGAATGGGTTTTTGCCCAGTCTCATGCCGTGCCCGCCTTTTTCCTCACCTTTCATGGAGCGTTGCGGTTCGGGCTTGCTTAAAAGGCCACCTGTCGGTGGCGGAGTTCCTTGGATGGTGGGATGTGGGAGGCATGGTGGGTTGGTGTTCCTTTGTCGTCCCTCGACGCTCCTGCCCTTCCCTCGCCTTCTCTTGAGCAGTGCGGCTTGGCTTGCTTAAAAGCCGCCTCAGGGTGGTTGAGTTGCTGCGGATGGTGGGATGTGGGAGGCGCGGCGGGATTGGGTTTTTGCCCCGTCCCCTGACGTGCCTGCCTTTTCCTCCCCGTCTGTGGAGCATTGCGGGCTGGGTGCTTAAATACCGCCTCACAGTTTGTGGGATCCTGTGGATGGTGGGATGTGGGCGGCGCGGCGGGACATAGGACCCCCGTACCTACCCTGACTCCTTTTCCTTGACGTCTCTTGAGCGTTGCTGGTTCGTCTGCTTAAAAGCTGCCTCATGGCGGTTGAGTTCCTACGGAATGTGAGATGTGGGAGGCACGACGGGATGGGGGTTTCCCTCCTCATCCCCTGACGTTCCTACCTTTTTCCTCACTGGTGGGATGTGGGGGGTATGGGCGGGATTGGGTTGTTTCCCCGTCCTGTCGTACCCACCTTTTTCCTCACCTTTCATGGAGCGTTGCGGGTCGGGCTATGCTTAAAAGCCACCGAGTGTGGTTGAGTTCTTGCAGATGTTGGGATGTGGGAGGCATGGTGGGATTGGGTTCCTTTGTCGTCCCTTGCTGTACCGCCTTTTCCTCACCTTCTCTGGAGCGTTGTGGAATTTTGGTAGTGGTTCAAGCGCGAAACTGTCGGTATCACCAGGATGCGAGAGCGTGCTCCTAAATTTCTCATTCAGCGATATTTCATGCGAACCATAGCAAGCTGCCTTGGGCAATGATTGGTGGGAGTGCTTTGCTCAACGCATTGTCGGGGCCACGTGCGAGTTATTTGGGTCCTAAGAAACTCACACCAACAGGGTGACGATTTCCATGGTTCATTATTGGACAAGTTGGGGTGCCTTCCTCCTCAGTCATGCCTTGGGTGATGATGTTCATAAGGGTGGCTTGAGAATGTGTATCTACTGTTTCTGCAAGATACACGAGCGTCATGCGGAGGTGATGACTCATTAAGGGGAATCCTGTCGATTTGGGAAGATGGTTGGGGCTTGTGTTGGGGTCTGAGTGGTCTGCTCAGTCATACCTCAAACATTGCAGATGTGGTTGGTGATGCTACCTGGCTGATCCTTCCATTAGTCATATGCTTGTCTCAAAGATCAGGTTGTGCATGTACAAAGGACAAACTAATCGAACAGAATTGAATGTTCGGGACGACGGTTTGGGCTTGTGTTGGGGTCTGAGTGGTCAGCTCAGTCATACCCCAAACAATGCAGATGTTGTTGGTGATGCTACATGGCTGATCCTTCCACTAGTCATATGCCTGTCTCAAAGATCAGGTCCCGCATGTAAAGGACAAACTAATCGAAAGATGGTGATACTGTGACGGGTCTCATTAAATTAGTGCCAGGGGTGACTTTCTCCTCGGTTATATCTCAAGCGAAGAATCCCCAGGTGGGTGAGCTCCACCTAGAAGACCCTCACTTGTCCCTTTGGAGTTCTCCCTGTTGGTAGTGGAATTTTTTTGGTGCTGATGTAGGGGCCCCGTCTATATGCTTGGGTTGAATTCTCTCGCACAATTGCGGTTCCGTCTTCCAAGGGCTTGCTAAAAAGACGATGCGATACTAGACAGATATAACTTGGATGAGATGATGATAGATGAGCATGGTTGGTGTCCTGGTTCTTGGTTAAAAGTTTCTCAACGGTGGTTGAGTTCTTTTGAATGGTGGGATGTGGGGGGTGCGGCGGGACATAGGGCCTCCGTTCCTGTCATGACTCCTTTTCCTCAACGTCCCTGGAGCGTTGTGGGTTCGTCTGCTTAAAATCTGCCTCATGGCGGTTGAGTTCCTTCGGAAGGTGGGATGTGGGAGGCATGGCGGTGGGACGCTGTAATTCCTTTTCCTCACCGGTGGGATGTGGGGGGCATTGGAAAGAATGGGTTTTTGCCCAGTCTCATGCCGTGCCCGCCTTTTTCCTCACCTTTCATGGAGCGTTGCGGTTCGGGCTTGCTTAAAAGGCCACCTGTCGGTGGCGGAGTTCCTTGGATGGTGGGATGTGGGAGGCATGGTGGGTTGGTGTTCCTTTGTCGTCCCTCGACGCTCCTGCCCTTCCCTCGCCTTCTCTAGAGCAGTGCGGCTTGGCTTGCTTAAAAGCCGCCTCAGGGTGGTTGAGTTGCTGCGGATGGTGGGATGTGGGAGGCGCGGCGGGATTGGGTTTTTGCCCCGTCCCCTGACGTGCCTGCCTTTTCCTCCCCGTCTGTGGAGCATTGCGGGCTGGGTGCTTAAATACCGCCTCACGGTTTGTGGGATCCTGTGGATGGTGGGATGTGGGCGGCGCGGCGGGACATAGGACCCCCGTACCTACCATGACTCCTTTTCCTCGACGTCTCTTGAGCGTTGCTGGTTCGTCTGCTTAAAAGCTGCCTCATGGCGGTTGAGTTCCTACGGAATGTGAGATGTGGGAGGCACGGCGGGATGGGGGTTTCCCTCCTCATCCCCTGACGTTCCTACCTTTTTCCTCACTGGTGGGATGTGGGGGGTATGGGCGGGATTGGGTTGTTTCCCCGTCCTGTCGTACCCACCTTTTTCCTCACCTTTCATGGAGCGTTGCGGGTCGGGCTATGCTTAAAAGCCACCGAGTGTGGTTGAGTTCTTGCAGATGTTGGGATGTGGGAGGCATGGTGGGATTGGGTTCCTTTGTCGTCCTTTGCTGTACCTGCCTTTTCCTCACCTTCTCTGGAGCGTTGTGGGATTTTGGTAGTGGTTCAAGCGCGAAACTGTCGGTATCACCAGGATGAGAGACCGTGCTCCTAAATTTCCCATTCAGTGATATTCCATGCGAACCGTAGCAAGCTTCCTTGGGCAGTGATTTGCGGGAGTGCTTTGCCCAACGCATTGTCGGGGCCACCTGTGAGTTATTTGGGTCCTGAGAAACTCACACCACCAGGCAAACGGTTGCCATGGTTCATTATTGGACAAGTTGGGGTGCCTTCCTCCTCAGTCATGCCTTGGGTGATGATGTTCATAAGGGCGGCTTGAGAATGTGTATCTACTGTTTCTGCAAGATACGCGAGCGTCATGCGGAGGTGATGACTCATTAACTGGGATCCTGTGGATTCGTGGGAAGTGATCGGTTTGGCTATTCTCATCGGTGCTGGGTAAAGGAAGGAATGAATGCTGAGACCTCGTCGATGATGATTCATTCTTGTCTCTGGAATAAAAGAAGTGTTGGAAGTCGGATCTATTTTTTCGGTGCGGTGTACTTGAGCATCATTGGGAGGTGAAGACTCTTTACAGGGAGATCCTATAAAATGTTGGGTAGTCCGATCCTAAATGATCAGGTTTCGGGCAGGAAATTCTTATGAATGATGAGCGAAGATCGAATGTTGTGACCCCATCGCATGTTAGTGCATGGTGGTGATGTGTGGCCCTTGATAGTCCCTCGGTTGCGTGTTTCCCAAAGGTTTGTTCCCACATTGCATGAAATTTACATCTGGGCACTTAGATTCCGCATGCATCATGTCGGTGAGGGCTCTGT
>CAUJRU010000364.1:30000-55000 GCA_963277665.1 Viscum album
TCCGGTGCTTGGGGATTGTCTTGTTCGGGGTAGTGCGCGAGAAAAGCGATGACAATGAGTCGTGGTTTGTCCCCTGCCAGGTCCTGCGGACTGACAATCGCGTCTAAACAGTTCCCTCCGAGCGAGACTATTTGAAGTGGACTCGGGGCTTCGCTTGTGGGAAGCGGTGCACTTTGAAAGGAAAGACTTTGAGCTGGGGTTTGTAGCGAGTGAGACCCCAATGGCTGAGATTGAGAATGCCATCCAAGTGGGATGATTCGGCGCGGGCTTGGGGTTTGCAATCAGCCTATGGAAAGGCATTGAGCTGGGGTTTGTCATATGTTGTCGTTTCCTGTATGTAAGGACAATCACCAAAATAAAATTCAATTCTTGCGTGAGGACGGACTTGGGACATGGGTTTTGTCATGTCCCCGGTGATGGACGATACGTCGGACGGATGCCACGACGTGTGGGTGGCCTTCCTGCGCTTAAGGGGTCACGTCGGTGGTCATTCCTACGTTTTCATAGGTTTTTCAGTGCCACACGTGTGGTCTTTCATGCGCTGCGCTGCCCTCTGGGACGTCTAAACCCCTCAGTATGTCTCCTCGTCACTGTTGATGTTTCCTGGTGGGATAGCTGGAAATGCATAAATGTCTCTTCAGGGGGGGGGGGGGAGTGGTCGGCGACCCCCCCCCCTGGGCGTGGGTCTTGTCCTGCGCGCCCAGATCCACCCAATGACATGCCCACGGACATGAAAAAATGGCCTCTAGACAATGCCATGAATGCTTGGTGATTCGTCCGGTGCTTGGGGCTTGTCTTGTCCGGGGTATTGCGCCATGAAAGCGATGACAATGAGCCGGGGTTCGTCACGTGTCAGGTCCTACGTACTGACAATCGCGTGGAGACAATGCCATCCGGGTGAGGCGATTTGAAGGGGCCTCGGGGCTTGTCTTGGTGGATGCGGTGTGCCTTAAAAGGAAAGACATGGAGGTGGTGGTTGGTGAAATGTTGTTGGGTCCTATATGTAACGACAATCACCACCTGATGAGAATTCATTTCATGCGTGAGGACCCGCTGTGGACATGGGGCATGTCTTCTCGGCGGTGATCGACGATACGCGGGACGGATGCCATGACGTGTCGGCGGCCTTCAAGTGCCTAAGGGGTCACGTCGGTGGTCGTTCCTATGGTTTCATAGCTCTTTTAGGGCAACACGTGTTGTCTTTCATGCGCTGCACTGACCTCTGGGATGTCTAAACCCCTCAGTATGTCTCCTCGTCACTGATGATGTTTCCTGGTGGGATAGCTGGAAATGCATAAATGTCTCTTTAGGGGGGGAGTGGTCGGCGACCCCCCCTGGGCGTGGGTCTTGTCCTGCGTGCCCAGAGCCACCCAATGACATGCCCACGGACATGGAAAAATGGCCTCTAGACAATCCCATGAATGCTTGATGATTCGTCCGGTGCTTGGGGCTTGTCTTGTCCGGGGTAGTGCGCCATCAAAGCTTTGAAAATGAGTCGGGGTTCGTCGCGTGTCAGGTCCTACGTACTGACAATCGCGTGGAGACAATTCCATCCGAGTGAGACGATTTGAAGGGGCATCGGGGCTTGCATTGGTGGATGCGGGGTGCCTTGAAAGGAAGGACGCCGAGCTGGGGTTTGCCATATCTTGTTGGGTCCGGTATGTAACGTCCATGACCACCTAAATAGAATTCGTTTCATGCGTGAGGACCCGCTCTGGACATGGGGTTGTCTTCTCGGCGGTGGTCGACGACACGCGGGACGGATGCCATGACGTGCCGGCGGCCTTCATGTGCCTAAGGGGTCACGTCGGTGGCCGTTCCTATGGTTTCATAGCTCTTTTAGGGCAACTCGCGTTGTCTTTCATGAGCTGGGGTGCCCTCTGGGTGGTCTAAACCACTCAGTATGTCTCCTCGTCAGTGCTGATGTTTCCTGGTGGGATAGCTGTAAATGCATAAATGTCTCTTTAGGGGGGGAGTGGTCGGCGACCCCCCCTGGGCGTGGGTCTTGTCCTGCGTGCCTCGAGCCACCCAGTGACATGCCCACGGACATGGAAAAATGGCCTCTAGACAATGCCATCAATGCGTGATGATTCGTCCGGTGCTTGGGGCTTGTCTTCTCCGGGGTAGTGCGCCTTAAAAGCTTTGACAATGAGCCGGGGTTCGTCGCGTGTGAGGTCCTACGTACCGACAATCGCGTGGAGACAATGCCATCCGAGTGAGACGATTTGAAGGGGCCTCGAGGCTTGTCTTGGTGGATGCGGGGTGCCTTGAAAGGAAGGACGCCGAGCTGGGGTTTGTCATATGTTGTTGGGTTCGGTATGTAACGACACCGACCACCTAAAGAGAATTCATTTCATGCGTGAGGACCCGCTCTGGACATGGGGTCTGTCTTCTCGGCGGTGGTCGACGATACGCGGGAAGGATGCCATGACGTGTCGGCGGCCTTCACGTGCCTAAGGGGTCACGTCGGTTGCCGTTCCTATGGTTTCATAGCTCTTTTAGGGCAACACGTGTTGTCTTTCATGCGCTGCGGTTCCCTCTGGGTGGTCTAAACCACTCAGTATGTCTCCTCGTCAGTGCTGATGTTTCCTGGTGGGAGAGCTGGAAATGCAGAAATGTCTCTTTAGGGGGGGAGTGGTCGGCGACCCCCCCTGGGCGTGGGTCTTGTCCTGCGTGCCCAGAGCCACCCAGTGACATGCCCACAGACATGGAAAAATGGCCTCTAGATGATTCCTCCTGTGCTTGGGGCTTGTCTTGCCCGCGGTAGTGCCCCATAAAAGCGATGACAATGAGACGGGGTTCGTCGCGTGTCAGGTCCGACGAACTGACAATCGCGTGGAGACAAAGCCATCCGAGTGAGACGATTTGAAGTGGCCTCGGGGCATGTCTTGGTGGATGCGACGTGCCTTGAAAGGAAGGACGTCGAGGTGGGGTTTTTCATATGTTGTTGGGTCCTGTATGTAATTACAATTACCACCTAAAGAGAATTCTTTTCATGAGTGAGGACCCGCTCTGGACATGGGGCGTGTCTTCTCGGCGGTGATCGACGATACGCGGGATGGATGCCATGACTTGTCGGTGGCCTTCATGTGCATAAGGGGTCACGTCGGTGGCCCTTCCTATGGTTTCATAGCTCTTTTAGGGCAACACGTGTTGTCTTTCATGCGCAGCGGTGCCCTCAGGGTGGTCTAAACCCATCAGTATGTCTCCTCGTCAGTGTTGATGTTTCCTGGTGGGATAGCTGGAAATGCATAAATGTCTCTTTAGGGGGGGAGTGGTCGGCGACCCCCCTGGGCGTGGGTCTTGTCCTGCGTGCCTAGAGCCACCCAATGACATGCCCAGTGACATGGAAAATGGCATCGACGCAATGCCCTGAATTCCTGATGATTCTTCCCGTGCTAGGGTCTTGTCTTGCCCGAGGTGGTGCGCCATAAAACCGATGACAATGAGATGGGTGGGGTTTGTCGCCTGTGAGATCCTACGGACTGACAATCGCGTCCAGACAATGGAATCCTAGTGAGGCGATTTGAAGGGGCCTCGGGGCCCGTCTCGGTGCGTGCGGCGTGCCTTGAAAGGAAGGACGTTGAGGTGGGGTTTGTCATATGTTGTTGTGTCCGGTATGTAAAGACAATGACCACCTAAAGAGAATTCATTTCATGCGTGAGGACCCGCTCTGGACATGGGTCCTGTCTCCTCGGCGGTGTTGGACGATACGCGGGACGGATGCCATGACGTGTCGGCGGCCTTCATGTGCCTAAGGGGCCACGTCGGTGTCCCTTCCTATGGTTTCATAGCCCTTTTAGGGCAACACGTGTTGCCTTTCATGCGCTGCGGTTCCCTCTGGGTGGTCTAAACCACTCAGTATGTCTCCTCGTCAGTGTTGATGTTTCCTGGTGGAATAGCTGGAAATGCATAAATGTCTCTTTAGGGGGGGAGTGGTCGGCGACCCCCCCTGGGCGTGGGTCTTGTCCTGCGTGCCGAGAGCCACCCACAGACATGCCCAGTGACATGGAAAATGGCATCGACGCAATGCCATGAATTCCTGATGATTCGTCCCGTGCTTGGGGCTTGTCTTGCCCGAGGTAGTGCGCCCTAAAAACGATGGCAATGAGACGGGGTTTGTCGCATGTGCGATCCTGCGGACTGACAGTCGCGTCCAGACAATGGCATCCGAGTGAGACGATTTGAAGGGGCCTCAGGGCCCGTCTTGGTGCATGCGGCGTGCCTTGAAAGGAAGGACGTCGAGGTGGGGTTTTTCATATGTTGTCGTGTCCCGTATGTAATGACAATGACCACCTAAAGAGAATTCATTTCATGCGCGAGGACCCGCTCTGGACATGGGGCCTGTCTTCTCGGCGGCGTTGGATGCTACCCGCGACGAATGCTACTACGTGTCGGCGGCCTTGATGTGCCTAAGGGGTCACATCAGTGGCTGTTCCTATGGTTTCATATCTCTTTTAGGGCAACACGTGTTGTCTTTCATGCGCTGTGGTGCCCACAGGGTTGTCTAAACCCATCAGTATGTCTCCTCGTCAGTGCTGATGTTTCCTGGTGGGACAGCTGGAAATGCATAAATGTCTCTTTAGGGGGGGAGTGGTCGGCGACCCCCCCTGGGCGTGGGTCTTGTCCTGCGTGCCCAGAGCCACCCAGTGACATGCCCACGGACATGGAAAAACAGCCTCCGGACAAAGCAAAGACAGCTTGATGATTCGTCTGGTGCTTGGGGCTTGTCTTGTTCGAGGTAGTGCGCCATAAAAGTGATGACAATGAGCCGGGTTTCGTCGCGTGTCAGGTCCTCCGTACTGACAATCAGGTGGAGACAACGCCATCCGGGTGAGAGGATTTGAAGGGGCCTCAGGGCTTGCCTTGGTGGATGCGGTGTGCCTTGAATGGAAGGACAATGAGGTGGGGTTTGTCATATGTTGTTGGGTCCGGTATGTAATGACAATGACCGCCTAAAGAGAATTCCTTTCATGCGTGGGGACCCGCTCTGGACATGGGGCGTGTCTTCGCTGTGGTGATGGACGATACGTGGGACGGATGCCATGACGTGTCGGCGGCCTTCATGTGCCTAAGGGGCCACGTCGGTGGCCCTTCCTATGGTTTCATAGCTCTTTTAGGGCAACACGTGTTGCCTTTCATGCGCTGCCCTGCCCTCAGGGTGGTCTAAACCCATCAGTATGTCTCCTCGTCGGTGTTGATGATTCCTGGTGGAATAGCTGGAAATGCATAAATGTCTCTTTAGGGGGGGAGTGGTCGGCGACCCCCCCGGGCGTGGGTCTTGTCCTGCGTGCCTAGAGCCACCCAATGTGATGCCCATTAACATGCAAAATGACATCGACTTAATGCCATGAATGCCTGATGATTCGTCCTGTGCTTGGGGCTTGTCTTGCCCGAGGTAGTGCGCCATAAAAACGATGACAATGGGATGGTGTTTGTCGCCTTCGAGATCCTGCGGACTGACAGTCGCGTTCAGACAATGGCATCCGAGTGAGACGATTTGAAGGGGTCTCGGGGCCCGTCTTGGTGCATGCGGCGTTTCTTGAAAGGAAGGACGTCGAGGTGGGGTTTGTCACATGTTGTTGTGTTCGGAATGTAAAGACAATGACCGCCTAAAGATAATTCATTTCATGCGCGGGGACCCGCTCTGGACATGGGTCCTGTCTTCTCGGCGGTGTTGGATGATACCCGGGACGGATGCCATGACGTGTCGGCGGCCTTCATGTGCCTAAGGGGTAACTTTGGTGGCTGTTCGTATGGATTCGTAGCTCTTTTAGGGCAACACGTGCTGTCTTTCATGCGTTGTGGTGCCCATTGGGTTGTCTGAACCCATCAGTATGTGTCCTCGTCAGTGCTGATGTTTCCTGGTGGGACAGCTGGAAATGCATAAATGTCTCTTTAGGGGGGGAGTGGTCGGCGACCCCCCCTGGGCGTGGGTCTTGTCCTGCGTGCCCAGAGCCACCCAGTGACATGCCCACGAACATGGAAAAACGACCTCCAGACAAATCCATGAAAGCTTGATTATTCGTACGGTGCTTGGGGCTTGTCTTGTCTGAGGTAATGCGTCATAAAAGTGATGACAATGAGCCGGGGTGCGTCGCGTGTCAGGTCCGACGTACTGACAATCACGTGGAGACAACGCCATCCGAGTGGGACGATTTGAAGGGGCCTCGGGGCTTGCCTTGGTGGATGCGGTGTGCCTTGCAAGGAAGGACGACGTGGTGGGGTTTGTCATATGTTGTTGGGTACGGTATGTATTGACAATGACCGCCTAAAGATAATTCCTTTGAGGCGTGAGGACCAGCTCTGGACATGGGGCGTGTCTTCTCTGCGGTGATGGACGAGACGCGGGGCGGATGCCATGACGTGTCGGCGGCCTTCATGTGCCTAAGGGGTCACGTCGGTGGCCCTTCCTATGGTTTCATAGCTCTTTTAGGGCAACCCGTGTTGTCTTTCATGCACTGCGGTGCCCTTAGGGTGGTCTAAACCCATCAGTATGTCTCCTCGTCACTGTTGATGTTTCCTGGTGGTATAGCTGGAAATGCATAAATGTCTCTTTAGGGGGGAGTGGTCGGCGACCCCCCCTGGGCGTGGGTCTTGTCCTGCGTGCCTAGAGCCACCCAATGACATGCCGAGTGACATGGAAAATGGCATCGACGCAGTGCCATGAATTCCTGATGATTCGTCTCGTGCTTGGGGCTTGTCTTGCCCGAGGTAGTGCGCCCTAAAAACGATGACAATGAGATGGGGTTTGTCGCATGTGTGATCCTGCGGACTGACAGTCTTGTCCAGACAATGGCATCCGAGTGAGACGATTTGAAGGGGCCTCGAGGCCCGTCTTGGTGCGTGTGGCGTGCCTTGAAAGGAAGGACGTTGCGGTGGGGTTTGTCATCTGTTGTCGTGTCCCGTATGTAATGACAATGACCACCTAAAGAGAATTCATTTCATGCGTGAGGACCCTCTCTGGACATGGGGCCTGTCTTCTCGGCGGTGTTGGACGCTACCCGGGATGAATGCTACTACGTGTCGGCGGCCTTCATGTGCCTAAGGGGTCACATCGGTGGCTGTTCCTACGGTTTCATATATCTTTTAGGGCAACACGTGTTGACTTTCATGCGCTGTGGTGCCCACAGGGTTGTCTAAACCCTCCAGTATGTCTCCTCGTCAGTGCTGATGTTTCCTGGTGGGACAGCTGGAAAGGCATAAATGTCTCTTTAGGGGGGGAGTGGTCGGCGACCCCCCCTGGGCGTGGGTCTTGTCCTGCGTGCCCAGAGCCACCTAGTGACATGCCCACGGACATGGAAAAATGGCCTCCAGACAAATCCATGAAAGCTTGAGGATTCATACGGTGCTTGGGGCTTGTCTTGTATGAGGTAATGCGCCATAAAAGTGATGACAATGAGCCGGGGTGCGTCGCGTGTCAGGTCCGACGTACTGACAATCACGTGGAGACAACGCCACCCGAGTGGGACGATTTGAAGGGGCATCGGGGCTTGCCTTGGAGGATGCGGTGTGCCTTGCAAGGAAGGACGACGTGGTGGGGTTTGTCATATGTTGTTGGGTACGGTATGTAATGACAATGACCGCCTAAAGATAATTCATTTCATGCGTGAGGACCCGCTCTGGACATGGGGCGTGTCTTCTCTGCGGTGATGGACGAGACGCGGGACGGATGTCATGACGTGTCGGCGGCCTTCATGTGCCTAAGGGGTCACGTCGGTGGCCCTTCCTATGGTTTCATAGCTCTTTTAGGGCAACCCGTGTTGTCTTTCATGCACTGCGGTGCCCTTAGGGTGGTCTAAACCCCTCAGTATGTCTCCTCGTCACTTTTGATGTTTCCTGGTGGAATAGCTGGAAATGCATAAATGTCTCTTTAGGGGGGGAGTGGTCGGCGACCCCCCCTGGGCGTGGGTCTTGTCCTGCGTGCCTAGAGCCACCCGATGACATGCCCAGTGACATGGAAAATGGCATCGACGCAATGCCATGAATTCTTGATGATTCGTCCCGTGCTTGGGGCTTGTCTTTCCCGAGGTAGTGCGCCCTAAAAACGATGACAATGAGATGGGTTTTGTCGCATGTGTGATCTTGCGGGCTGACAGTCGTTTCCAGACAAAGGCATCCGAGTGAGACGATTTGAAGGGGCCTCGAGGCCCGTCTTGGTGCATGCGGTGTGCCTTGAAAGGAAGGACGTTGAGGTGTGGTTATTCATGTGTTTTCGTGTCCCGTATGTAATGATAATGACCACCTAAAGAGAATTCATTTCATGCGTGAGGACCCTCTCTGGACATGGGGCCTGTCTTCTCGGCGGTGTTGGACGCTACCCGGGATGGATGCTAGTACGTGATGGCGGCCTTGATGTGCCTAAGGGGTCACATTGGTGGCTATTCCTATGGTTTCATATCTCTTTTAGGGCAACACGTGTTGTCTTTCATGCGCTGTGGTGCCCACAGGGTTGTCTGAACCCATCAGTATGTCTCCTCGTCAGTGCTGATGTTTCCTGGTGGGACAGCTGGAAATGCATAAATGTCTCTTTAGGGGGGGAGTGGTCGGCGACCCCCCCTGGGCGTGGGTCTTGTCCTGTGTGCCCAGAGCCACCCAGTGACATGCCCACGGACATGGAAAAACGGCCTCCAGACGAATCCATGAAAGCCTGATGATTCGTACGGTGCTTGGGGCTTGTCTTGTCTGAGGTAATGCGCCATAAAAGTGATGACAATGAGCTGGGGTGCGTCGCGTGTCAGACCCACGCCGAGTGACGTGGAAAATGGCATCGACGCAATGCCAAGAATTCCTGATGATTCGTCCCGTGCTTCGGGCTTGTCTTGCCCGAGGTAGTGCGCCATAAAAACGATGACAATGAGATGGGGTTTGTCGCGTGTGTGAGGTCCGACGTACTGACGATCACGTGGAGACAACGGCATCCGAGTGAGACGATTTGAAGGGGCCTCGGGGCTTGCCTTGGTGGATGCGGTGTGCCTTGCAAGGAAGGACGATGTGGTGAGGTTTGTCATATGTTGTTGGGTACGGTATGTATTGACAATGACCACCTAAAGATAATTCCTTTGAGGCGTGAGGACTCGCTCTGGACATGGGGCGCGTCTTCTCTGCGGTGATGGACGAGACGCGGGACGGATGCCATGACGTGTCGGCGGCCTTCATGTGCCTAAGGGGTCACGTCGGTGGCCCTTCCTATGGTTTCATAGCTCTTTTAGGGCAACCCGTGTTGTCTTTCATGCACTGCGGTGCCCTTAGGGTGGTCTAAACCCATCAGTATGTCTCCTCGTCACTGTTGATGTTTCCTGGTGGTATAGCTGGAAATGCATAAATGTCTCTTTAGGGGGGGAGTGGTCGGCGACCCCCCCTGGGCGTGGGTCTTGTCCTGCGTGCCTAGAGCCACCCACTGACATGCCGAGTGACATGGAAAATGGCATCGACGCAGTGCCATGAATTTCTGATGATTCGTCCCGTGCTTGGGGCTTGTCTTGCCCGAGGTAGTGCGCCCTAAAAACGATGACAATGAGATGGGGTTTGTCGCATGTGTGATCCTGCGGACTGACAGTCGTGTCCAGACAATGGCATCCGAGTGAGACGATTTGAAGGGGCCTCGAGGCCCGTCTTGGTGCGTGTGGCGTGCCTTGAAAGGAAGGACGTTGCGGTGGGGTTTGTCATCTGTTGTCGTGTCCCGTATGTAATGACAATGACCACCTAAAGAGAATTCATTTCATGCGTGAGGACCCTCTCTGGACATGGGGCCTGTCTTCTCGGCGGTGTTGGACGCTACCCGGGATGAATGCTACTACGTGTCGGCGGCCTTCATGTGCTTAAGGGGTCACATCGGTGGCTGTTCCTATGGTTTCATATATCTTTTAGGGCAACACGTGTTGTCTTTCATGCGCTGTGGTGCCCACAGGGTTGTCTAAACCCGTTAGTATGTCTCCTCGTCAGTGCTGATGTTTCCTGGTGGGACAGCTGAAAATGCATAAATGTCTCTTTAGGGGGGGAGTGGTCGGCGACCCCCCCTGGGCGTGGGTCTTGTCCTGCGTGCCCAGAGCCACCTAGTGACATGCCCACGGACATGGAAAAATGGCCTCCAGACAAATCCATGAAAGCTTGAGGATTCATACGGTGCTTGGGGCTTGTCTTGTCTGAGGTAATGCGCCATAAAAGTGATGACAATGAGCCGGGGTGCGTCGCGTGTCAGGTCCGACGTACTGACAATCACGTGGAGACAACGCCACCCGAGTGGGACGATTTGAAGGGGCATCGGGGCTTGCCTTGGAGGATGCGGTGTGCCTTGCAAGGAAGGACGACGTGGTGGGGTTTGTCATATGTTGTTGGGTACGGTATGTAATGACAATGACCGCCTCAAGATAATTCCTTTCATGCGTGAGGACCCGCTCTGGACATGGGGCGTGTCTTCTCTGTGGTGATGGACGAGACGCGGGACGGATGCCATGACGTGTCGGCGGCCTTCATGTGCCTAAGGGGTCACGTCGGTGGCCCTTCCTATGGTTTCATAGCTCTTTTAGGGCAACCCGTGTTGTCTTTCATGCACTGCGGTGCCCTTAGGGTGGTCTAAACCCATCAGTATGTCTCCTCGTCACTGTTGATGTTTCCTGGTGGAATAGCTGGAAATGCATAAATGTCTCTTTAGGGGGGGGAGTGGTCGGCGACCCCCCCTGGGCGTGGGTCTTGTCCTGCGTGCCTAGAGCCACCCGATGACGTGCCCAGTGACATGGAAAATGGCATGGACGCAATGCCATGAATTCTCGATGATTCGTCCCGTGCTTGGGGCTTGTCTTTCCCGAGGTAGTGCGCCCTAAAAACGATGACAACGAGATGGGGTTTGTCGCATGTGTGATCTTGCGGGCTGACAGTCGTTTCCAGACAATGGCATCCGAGTGAGACGATTTGAAGGGGCCTCGAGGCCCGTCTTGGTGCATGCGGCGTGCCTTGAAGGGAAGGACGTTGAGGTGGGGTCATACCTCAAACATTGCAGATGTGGTTGGTGATGCAACCTTGTTGATCCTTCCATTAGTCATATGCTTGTCTCAAAGATCAGGTTGTGCATGTACAATGGACAAACTAATCGAACGGAATTGAATGTTCGGGACGACGGTTTGGGCTTGTGTTGGGGTCTGAGTGGTGAGCTCAGTCATACCTCAAACAATGCAGATGTTGTTGGTGATTCTACATGTCTGATCCTTCCACTAGTCATATGCTTGTCTCAAAGATCAGGTCCTGCATGATCAGTTGTGTGGGTTGATGGTTGCGCTTATGCGATTGTGTGGGAGTGGTGGATGGTTGTCAAGATACCGCGGTCTCCCTTTTTTGGGAAGGGAACGTTGGTCTCGTTGGCTCTAGGGGGTTGGGTATATCAATCCTTCCCTTGTGTCATGCATAGCGGGCTTTCCATGCCTTCATGTGCTGCATTGTGATGCCTCTCGGGTTGCATCCCTCGAGGCGTCACGATCAGCTGTGTGGGTTGATGGTTGTGCTTACGCGATTGTGTGGGAGTGGTGGATGGTTGTCAAGATACTGCGGTCTCCCTTTTTTGGGAAGGGAACGTTGGTCTCGTTGGCACCCTCATCCGTAAGTGGGGGTTTAATTTCTCCTCGCTTTCATTTGGTCCTTGTGCATGTTTCCATGTGAATGATGGAACACGGTTTGGCTTGGTTGGATATCCGTTGAGAACACTAGTCATATGCTTGTCTCAAAGATCAGTCTGTGCATGTACAGGGACAAACTAATCGAAGATGGTGATACTGTGAAGGGTCTCAGTAAATCAGGGACAAGTCTGACGTTCTCCTCGGTTTTACATCAAGCGAAGAATGTGTATCTATTGTTTCTGCAAGATACACGAGCGTCATGCAGAGGTGATGACTCATTAAGGGGAATCCTGTCGATTTGGGAAGATGATTTGGGCTTGTGTTGGGGTTTGAGTGGTCTGCTCAGTCATACCTCAAACATTGCAGATGTGGTTGGTGATGCTACCTGGCTGATCCTACCATTAGTCATATGCTTGTCTCAAAGATCAGGTTGTGCATTTACAAAGGATAAACTAATCGAACGGAATTGAATGTTCGGGATGATGGTTTGGGCTTGTGTTGGGGTCTGAGTGGTCTGCTCAGTTATACCACAAACAATGCAGATGTTGTTGGTAATGCTACATGGTTGATCCTTCCACTAGTCATATGCTTGTCTCAAAGATCAGTTAGTGCATGTACAGGGACAAACTAATCGAAAGATGGTGATACTGTGAAGGGTCTCATTAAATCAGTGGCACGGCTGACTTTCTCCTCGGTTATACATCAAGCGAAGAATCCCCAGGTGGGTGAGCTCCACCTAGAAGATCCTCACTTGTCCCATCGGAGTTCTCCCTGTTGGTAGTGGAATTTTGTTAGTGCTGATATACGGGCCCTGTTTATATGCTTGGGTTGAATTCTCTCGCACAATTGCGGTTTTGAGCATCATGCAGAGGTGAAGACTCATTAATTGGGTTCCTGTCGATTTGGGAAGACGGTTTGGGATTGTGTTGGGGTCTGAGTGGTCTGCTCAGTCATACCTCAAACATTGCAGATGTTGTTGGTGGTGCAACCTGTCTGATCCTTCCATTAGTCATATGCTTGTCTCAAAAATCAGGTTGTGCGTGTACAAAGGACAAACTAATCGAACGGAATTGAATGTTCGAGACGACGGTTTGGGCTTGTGTTGGGGTCTGAGTGGTGAGATCAGTCATACCTCAAACAATGCAGATGTTGTTGGTGATGCTACATGGCTGATCCTTCCACTAGTCATATGCTTGTCTCAAAGGTCAGGTCCTGCATGATCAGTTGTGTGGGTTGATGGTTGCGCTTATGCGATTGTGTGGGAGTGGTGGATGGTGGTCAAGATACTGCGGTCTCCCTTTTTTGGGAAGGGAACGTTGGTCTCGTTGGCTCTAGGGGGTTGGGTATATCAATCCTTCCCTTGTGTCATGCATAGCGGGCTTTCCCTGCCTTCATGTGCTGCATTGTGATGCCTCTCGGGTTGCTTCCCTGGAGGCGTCACGGTCAGTTGTGTGGGTTGATGGTTGCGCTTATGCGATTGTGTGGGAGTGGTGGATGGTGGTCAAGATACTGCGGTCTCCCTTTTTTGGGAAGGGAACGTTGGTCTCGTTGGCTCTAGGGGGTTGGGTATATCAATCCTTCCCTTGTGTCATGCATAGCGGGCTTTCCCTGCCTTCATGTGCTGCATTGTGATGCCTCTCGGGTTGCTTCCCTGGAGGCGTCACGGTCAGTTGTGTGGGTTGATGGTTGTGCTTACGCGATTGTGTGGGAGTGGTGGATGGTTGTCAAGATACTGCGGTCTCCCTTTTTTGGGAAGGGAACGTTGGTCTCGTTGGCTCTAGGGGGTTGGGTATATCAATCCTTCCCTTGTGTCATGCATAGCGGGCTTTCCCTGCCTTCATGTGCTGCATTGTGATGTCTCTCGGGTTGCTTCCCTTGAGGCGTCACGGTCAGTTGTGTGGGTTGATGGTTTTGCTTACGCGATTGTGTGGGAGTGGTGGATGGTTGTCAAGATACTGCGGTCTCCCTTTTTTGGGAAGGGAACGTTGGTCTCCTTGGCTCTAGGGGGTTGGGTATATAAATCCTTCCCTTGTGTCATGCATAGCGGGCTTTCCCTGCCTTCATGTGCTGCATTGTGATGCCTCTTGGGTTGCTTCCCTTGAGGCGTCACGGTCAGTTGTGTGGGTTGATGGTTGTGCTTACGCGATTGTGTGGGAGTGGTGGATGGTTGTCAAGATACTGCGGTCTCCCTTTTTTGGGAAGGGAACGTTGGTCTCCTTGGCTCTAGGGGGTTGGGTATATAAATCCTTCCCTTGTGTCATGCATAGCGGGCTTTCCCTGCCTTCATGTGCTGCATTGTGATGTCTCTCGGGTTGCTTCCCTCGAGGCGTCACGGTCAGTTGTGTGGGTTGATGGTTGTGCTTACGCGATTGTGTGGGAGTGGTGGATGGTTGTCAAGATACTGCGGTCTCCCTTTTTTGGGAAGGGAACGTTGGTCTCCTTGGCTCTAGGGGGTTGGGTATATAAATCCTTCCCTTGTGTCATGCATAGCGGGCTTTCCCTGCCTTCATGTGCTGCATTGTGATGCCTCTCGGGTTGCTTCCCTTGAGGCGTCACGGTCAGTTGTGTGGGTTGATGGTTGTGCTTACGCGATTGTGTGGGAGTGGTGGATGGTTGTCAAGATACTGCGGTCTCCCTTTTTTGGGAAGGGAACGTTGGTCTCGTTGGCACCCTCATCCGTAAGTGGGGGATTAATTTCTCCTCGCTTTCATTTGGTCCTTGTGCATGTTTCCATGTGAATGATGGAACACGGTTTGGCTTGGTTGGATATCCGTTGAGAACACTAGTCAAATGCTTGTCTCAAAGATCAGTCTGTGCATGTACAGGGACAAACTAACCGAAGATGGTGATATTGTGAAGGGTCTCATTAAATCAGTGACAAGTTTGACGTTCTCCTCGGTTATACATCAAGCGAAGAATGTGTATCTATTGTTTCGACAAGATACACGAGCGTCGTCACGCAGAGGTGATGACTCATTAAGGGGAATCCTGTCGATTTGGGAAGATGGTTTGGGCTTGTGTTGGGGTCTGAGTGGTTTGCTCAGTCATACCTCAAACATTGCAGATGTGGTTGGTGATGCTACCTGGCTGATCCTTCCATTAGTCATATGCTTGTCCCAAAGATCAGGTGGTGCATGTACAAAGGAAAAACTAATCGAATGGAATTGAATGTTCGGGACGACGGTTTGGGCTTGTGTTGGGGTCTGAGTGGTTAGCTCAGTCATACCTCAAACAATGCAGATGTTGTTGGTGATGCTACATGGCTGATCCTTCAACTAGTCATATGCTTGACTCAAAGATCAGGTCCCGCATGTACAAAGACAAACTAATCGAAAGATGGTGATACTGTGATGGGTCTCATTAAATTAGTGCCAGGGCTGACTTTCTCCTCAGTTATACATCAAGAGAAGAATCCCCAGGTGGGTGAGCTCCACCTAGAAGACCCTCACTTGTCCCTTCGGAGTTCTCCCTGTTGGTAGTGGAATTTTGTCAGTTATGATATACGGGCCCTGTTTATATGCTTGGGTTGAATTCTCTCGCACAATTGCGGTATTGAGCATCATGCAGAGGTGATGACTCATTAATTGGGTTCCTGTCGATTTGGAAAGACGGTTTGGGCTTGTGTTGGGGTCTGAGTGGTCAGCTTAGTCATACCTCAAACATTGCAGATGTGGTTGGTGATGCAACCTGGCTGATCCTTCCATTAGTCATATGCTTGTCCCAAAGATCAGGTTGTGCATGTACAAAGGACAAACTAATGGAACGGAATTGAATGTTCGGGATGATGGTTTGGGCTTGTGTTGGGGTCTGAGTGGTGAGCTCAGTCATACCTCAAACAATGCAGATGTTGTTGGTGATGCTACATGGCTGATCCTTCTACTAGTCATATGCTTGTCTCAAAGATCAGGTTGTGCATGATCAGTTGTGTGGGTTGATGGTTGCCCTTATGCGATTGTGTGGAAGTGGTGGATGGTTGTCAAGATACTGCGGTCTCCCTTTTTTGGGAATGGAACGTTGGTCTCGTTGGCGCTAGGGGGTTGGGTATATCAATCCTTCCCTTGTGTCATGCATAGCGGGCTTTCCCTGCCTTCATGTGCTGCATTGTGATGCCTCTCGGGTTGCTTCCCTCGAGGCGTGACGGTCAGTTGTGTGGGTTGATGGTTGTGCTTACGCGATTGTGTGGGAGTGGTGGATGGTTGTCAAGATACTGCGGTCTCCCTTTTTTGGGAAGGGAACGTTGGTCTCGTTGGCACCCTCATCCGTAAGTGGGGGTTTAATTTCTCCTCGCTTTCATTTGGTCCTTGTACATGTTTCCATGTGAATGATGGAACACGGTTTGGCTTGGTTGGATATCCGATGAGAACACTAGTCATATGCTTGTCTCAAAGATCAGTCTGTGCATGTACAGGGACAAACTAACCGAAAGATGGTGATACTGTGAAGGGTCTCATTAAATCAGTGACAAGTTTGACGTTCTCCTCGGTTATACATCAAGCGAAGAATGTGTATCTATTGTTTTTGCAAGATACACGAGCGTTATGCAGAGGTGATGACTAATTAAGGGGAAACATGTCGATTTGGGAAGATGGTTTGGGCTTGTGTTGGGGTCTGAGTGGTTTGCTCAGTCATACCTCAAACATTGCAGATGTGGTTGATGATGCTACCTGGCTGATCCTTCCATTAGTCATATGCTTGTATCAAAGATCAGGTTGTGCATGTACAAAGGACAAACTAATCGAATGGAATTGAATGCTCGGGACGACGGTTTAGGCTTGTGTTGGGGTCTGAGTGGTCTGCTCAGTCATACCTCAAACATTGCAGATGTGGTTAGTGACGCTACATGGGTGATCCTTCCACTAGTCATATGCGTGTCTCAAAGATCAGGTCCTGCATGTACAAGGACAAACTAATCGAAAGATGGTGATACTGTGAAGGGTCTCATTAAATCAGTGACACGGCTGACTTTCTCCTCGGTTATACATCAAGCGAAGAATCCCCAGGTGGGTGAGCTCCACCTAGAAGAACCTCACTTGTCCCTTTGGAGTTCTCCCTGTTGGTAGTGGAATTTTGTTGGTGCTGATGTAAGGGCCCCGTCTATATGCTTGGGTTGAATTCTCTCGCACAATTTTGGTTTCGGGTTCCAAGGGCTTGCTAAAAAGACGATGCGATACTAGACAGATATAACTTGGATGGGATGATGATAGATGAGCATGGTTGGTGTCCTGGTTCTTGGTTAAAAGTTTCGCAACGGTGGTTGAGTTCTTTTGAATGGTGGGATGTGGGGGGTGCGGCGGGACATAGGGCCTCCGTTCCTGTCATGACTCCTTTTCCTCAACGTCCCTGGAGCGTTGTGGGTTCGTCTGCTTAAAATCTGCCTCATGGCGGTTGAGTTCCTTCGGAAGGTGGGATGTGGGAGGCATGGCGGTGGGACGCTGTAATTCCTTTTCCTCACCGGTGGGATGTGGGGGGCATTGGAAAGAATGGGTTTTTGCCCAGTCTCATGCCGTGCCCGCCTTTTTCCTCACCTTTCATGGAGCGTTGCGGTTCGGGCTTGCTTAAAAGGCCACCTGTTGGTGGCGGAGTTCCTTGGATGGTGGGATGTGGGAGGCATGGTGGGTTGGTGTTCCTTTGTCGTCCCTCGACGCTCCTGCCCTTCCCTCGCCTTCTCTAGAGCAGTGCGGCTCTGCTTGCTTAAAAGCTGCCTCAGGGCGGTTGAGTTGCTGCGGATGGTGGGATGTGGGGGGCGCGGCGGGATTGGGTTTTTGCCCCGTCCCCTGACGTGCCTGCCTTTTCCTCCCCGTCTGTGGAGCATTGCGGGCTGGGTGCTTAAATACCGCCTCACGGTTTGTGGGATCCTGTGGATGGTGGGATGTGGGCGGCGCGGCGGGACATAGGACCCCCGTACCTACCATTACTCCTTTTCCTCGACGTCTCTTGAGCGTTGCTGGTTCGTCTGCTTAAAAGCTGCCTCATGGCGGTTGAGTTCCTACGGAATGTGAGATGTGGGAGGCACGGCGGGATGGGGGTTTCCCTCCTCATCCCCTGACGTTCCTACCTTTTTCCTCACTGGTGGGATGTGGGGGGTATGGGTGGGATTGGGTTGTTTCCCCGTCCTGTCGTACCCACCTTTTTCCTCACCTTTCATGGAGCGTTGCGGGTCGGGCTTTGCTTAAAATCCACTGATTGTGGTTGAGTTCTTGCAGATGTTGGGATGTGGGAGGCATGGTGGGATTGGGTTCCTTTGTCGTCCCTTGCTGTACCGCCTTTTCCTCACCTTCTCTGGAGCGTTGTGGAATTTTGGTAGTGGTTCAAGCGCGAAACTGTCGGTATCACCAGGATGCGAGAGCGTGCTCCTAAATTTCTCATTCAGTGATATTCCATGCGAACCATAGCAAGCTGCCTTGGGCAATGATTGGTGGGAGTGCTTTGCTCAACGCATTGTCGGGGCCACGTGCGAGTTATTTGGGTCCTAAGAAACTCACACCAACAGGGTAACGATTTCCATGGTTCATTATTGGACAAGTTGGGGTGCCTTCCTCCTCAGTCATGCCTTGGGTGATGATGTTCATAAGGGTGGCTTGAGAATGTGTATCTACTGTTTCTGCAAGATACACGAGCGTCATGCAGAGGTGATGACTAATTAAGGGGAAACATGTCGATTTGGGAAGAGATGGTTCGGGCTTGTGTTGGGGTCTGAGTGGTCTGCTCAGTCATACCTCAAACATTGCAGATGTGGTTGGTGATGGTACCCGGTTGATCTTTCCATTAGTCATATGATTGTCTCAAAGATCAGGCTGTGCATGTACGAAGGACAAACTAATCGAATGGAATTGAATGCTCGGGACGACGGTTTGGGCTTGTGTTGGGGTCTGAGTGGTCTGCTCAGTCATACCTCAAACATTGCAGATGTGGTTGGTGATGCTACATGGTTGATCTTTCCACTAGTCATATGCCTGTCTCAAAGATCAGGTCCCGCATGTAAAGGACAAACTAATCGAAAGATGGTGATACTGTGACGGGTCTCATTAAATCAGTGCCAGGGCTGACTTTCTCCTCGGTTATACCTCAAGCGAAGAATCCCCAGGTGGGTGAGCTCCACCTTGAAGACCCTCACTTGTCCCTTTGGAGTTCTCCCTGTTGGTAGTGGAATTTTGTTGGTGCTGATGTACGGGCCCCGTCTATATGCTTGGGTTGAATTCTCTCGCACAATTTTGGTTTCGGGTTCCAAGGGCTTGCTAAAAAGACGATGCGATACTAGACAGATATAACTTGGATGGGATGATGATAGATGAGCATGGTTGGTGTCCTGGTTCTTGGTTAAAAGTTTCGCAACGGTGGTTGAGTTCTTTTGAATGGTGGGATGTGGGGGGTGCGGCGGGACATAGGGCCTCTGTTCCTGTCATGACTCCTTTTCCTCAACGTCCCTGGAGCGTTGTGGGTTCGTCTGCTTAAAATCTGCCTCACGGCGGTTGAGTTCCTTCGGAAGGTGGGATGTGGGAAGCATGGCGGTGGGACGCTGTAATTCCTTTTCCTCACCGGTGGGATGTGGGGGGCATTGGAAAGAATGGGTTTTTGCCCAGTCTCATGCCGTGCCCGCCTTTTTCCTCACCTTTCATGGAGCGTTGCGGTTCGGGCTTGCTTAAAAGGCCACCTGTTGGTGGCGGAGTTCCTTGGATGGTGGGATGTGGGAGGCATGGTGGGTTGGTGTTCCTTTGTCGTCCCTCGACGCTCCTGCCCTTCCCTCGCCTTCTCTAGAGCAGTGCGGCTTTGCTTGCTTAAAAGCTGCCTCAGGGTGGTTGAGTTGCTGCGGATGGTGGGATGTGGGGGGCGCGGCGGGATTGGGTTTTTGCCCCGTCCCCTGACGTGCCTGCCTTTTCCTCCCCGTCTGTGGAGCATTGCGGGCTGGGTGCTTAAATACCGCCTCACGGTTTGTGGGATCCTGTGGATGGTGGGATGTGGGCAGCGCGGCGGGACATAGGACCCCCGTACCTACCATGACTCCTTTTCCTCGACGTCTCTTGAGCGTTGCTGGTTCGTCTGCTTAAAAGCTGCCTCATGGCGGTTGAGTTCCTACGGAATGTGAGATGTGGGAGGCACGGCGGGATGGGGGTTTCCCTCCTCATCCCCTGACGTTCCTACCTTTTCCCTCACTGGTGGGATGTGGGGGGTATGGGCGGGATTGGGTTGTTTCCCCGTCCTGTCGTACCCACCTTTTTCCTCACCTTTCATGGAGCGTTGCGGGTCGGGCTTTGCTTAAAATCCACTGAGTGTGGTTGAGTTCTTGCAGATGTTGGGATGTGGGAGGCATGGTGGGATTGGGTTCCTTTGTCGTCCCTTGCTGTACCGCCTTTTCCTCACCTTCTCTGGAGCGTTGTGGAATTTTGGTAGTGGTTCAAGCGCGAAACTGTCGGTATCACCAGGATGCGAGAGCGTGCTCCTAAATTTCTCATTCAGCGATATTCCATGCGAACCATAGCAAGCTGCCTTGGGCAATGATTGGTGGGAGTGCTTTGCTCAACGCATTGTCGGGGCCACGTGCGAGTTATTTGTGTCCTAAGAAACTCACACCAACAGGGTAACGATTTCCATGGTTCATTATTGGACAAGTTGGGGTGCCTTCCTCCTCAGTCATGCCTTGGGTGATGATGTTCATAAGGGTGGCTTGAGAATGTGTATCTACTGTTTCTGCAAGATACACGAGCGTCATGCGGAGGTGATGACTCATTAAGGGGAATCCTGTCGATTTGGGAAGATGGTTGGGGCTTGTGTTGGGGTCTGAGTGGTCTGCTCAGTCATACCTCAAACATTGCAGATGTGGTTGGTGATGCTACCTGGCTGATCCTTCCATTAGTCATATGCTTGTCTCAAAGATCAGGTTGTGCATGTACAAAGGACAAACTAATCGAACAGAATTGAATGTTCGGGACGACGGTTTGGGCTTGTGTTGGGGTCTGAGTGGTCAGCTCAGTCATACCCCAAACAATGCAGATGTTGTTGGTGATGCTACATGGCTGATCCTTCCACTAGTCATATGCCTGTCTCAAAGATCAGGTCCCGCATGTAAAGGACAAACTAATCGAAAGATGGTGATACTGTGACGGGTCTCATTAAATCAGTGCCAGGGGTGACTTTCTCCTCGGTTATATCTCAAGCGAAGAATCCCCAGGTGGGTGAGCTCCACCTAGAAGACCCTCACTTGTCCCTTTGGAGTTCTCCCTGTTGGTAGTGGAATTTTTTTGGTGCTGATGTAGGGGCCCCGTCTATATGCTTGGGTTGAATTCTCTCGCACAATTGCGGTTCCGTCTTCCAAGGGCTTGCTAAAAATACGATGCGATACTAGACAGATATAACTTGGATGGGATGATGATAGATGAGCATGGTTGGTGTCCTGGTTCTTGGTTAAAAGTTTCGCAACGGTGGTTGAGTTCTTTTGAATGGTGGGATGTGGGGGGTGCGGCGGGACATAGGGCCTCCGTTCCTGTCATGACTCCTTTTCCTCAACGTCCCTGGAGCGTTGTGGGTTCGTCTGCTTAAAATCTGCCTCATGGCGGTTGAGTTCCTTCGGAAGGTGGGATGTGGGAGGCATGGCGGTGGGACGCTGTAATTCCTTTTCCTCACCGGTGGGATGTGGGGGGCATTGGAAAGAATGGGTTTTTGCCCAGTCTCATGCCGTGCCCGCCTTTTTCCTCACCTTTCATGGAGCGTTGCGGTTCGGGCTTGCTTAAAAGGCCACCTGTCGGTGGCGGAGTTCCTTGGATGGTGGGATGTGGGAGGCATGGTGGGTTGGTGTTCCTTTGTCGTCTCTCGACGCTCCTGCCCTTCCCTCGCCTTCTCTTGAGCAGTGCGGCTTGGCTTGCTTAAAAGCCGCCTCAGGGTGGTTGAGTTGCTGCGGATGGTGGGATGTGGGAGGCGCGGCGGGATTGGGTTTTTGCCCCGTCCCCTGACGTGCCTGCCTTTTCCTCCCCGTCTGTGGAGCATTGCGGGCTGGGTGCTTAAATACCGCCTCACGGTTTGTGGGATCCTGTGGATGGTGGGATGTGGGCGGCGCGGCGGGACATAGGACCCCCGTACCTACCCTGACTCCTTTTCCTTGACGTCTCTTGAGCGTTGCTGGTTCGTCTGCTTAAAAGCTGCCTCATGGCGGTTGAGTTCCTACGGAATGTGAGATGTGGGAGGCACGGCGGGATGGGGGTTTCCCTCCTCATCCCCTGACGTTCCTACCTTTTTCCTCACTGGTGGGATGTGGGGGGTATGGGCGGGATTGGGTTGTTTCCCCGTCCTGTCGTACCCACCTTTTTCCTCACCTTTCATGGAGCGTTGCGGGTCGGGCTATGCTTAAAAGCCACCGAGTGTGGTTGAGTTCTTGCAGATGTTGGGATGTGGGAGGCATGGTGGGATTGGGTTCCTTTGTCGTCCCTTGCTGTACCGCCTTTTCCTCACCTTCTCTGGAGCGTTGTGGAATTTTGGTAGTGGTTCAAGCGCGAAACTGTCGGTATCACCAGGATGCGAGAGCGTGCTCCTAAATTTCTCATTCAGCGATATTTCATGCAAACCATAGCAAGCTGCCTTGGGCAATGATTGGTGGGAGTGCTTTGCTCAACGCATTGTCGGGGCCATGTGCGAGTTATTTGGGTCCTAAGAAACTCACACCAACAGGGTGACGATTTCCATGGTTCATTATTGGACAAGTTGGGGTGCCTTCCTCCTCAGTCATGCCTTGGGTGATGATGTTCATAAGGGTGGCTTGAGAATGTGTATCTACTGTTTCTGCAAGATACACGAGCGTCATGCGGAGGTGATGACTCATTAAGGGGAATCCTGTCGATTTGGGAAGATGGTTGGGGCTTGTGTTGGGGTCTGAGTGGTCTGCTCAGTCATACCTCAAACATTGCAGATGTGGTTGGTGATGCTACCTGGCTGATCCTTCCATTAGTCATATGCTTGTCTCAAAGATCAGGTTGTGCATGTACAAAGGACAAACTAATCGAACAGAATTGAATGTTCGGGACGACGGTTTGGGCTTGTGTTGGGGTCTGAGTGGTCAGCTCAGTCATACCCCAAACAATGCAGATGTTGTTGGTGATGCTACATGGCTGATCCTTCCACTAGTCATATGCCTGTCTCAAAGATCAGGTCCCGCATGTAAAGGACAAACTAATCGAAAGATGGTGATACTGTGACGGGTCTCATTAAATCAGTGCCAGGGGTGACTTTCTCCTCGGTTATATCTCAAGCGAAGAATCCCCAGGTGGGTGAGCTCCACCTAGAAGACCCTCACTTGTCCCTTTGGAGTTCTCCCTGTTGGTAGTGGAATTTTTTTGGTGCTGATGTAGGGGCCCCGTCTATATGCTTGGGTTGAATTCTCTCGCACAATTGCGGTTCCGTCTTCCAAGGGCTTGCTAAAAAGACGATGCGATACTAGACAGATATAACTTGGATGGGATGATGATAGATGAGCATGGTTGGTGTCCTGGTTCTTGGTTAAAAGTTTCTCAACGGTGGTTGAGTTCTTTTGAATGGTGGGATGTGGGGGGTGCGGCGGGACATAGGGCCTCCGTTCCTGTCATGACTCCTTTTCCTCAACGTCCCTGGAGCGTTGTGGGTTCGTCTGCTTAAAATCTGCCTCATGGCGGTTGAGTTCCTTCGGAAGGTGGGATGTGGGAGGCATGGCGGTGGGACGCTGTAATTCCTTTTCCTCACCGGTGGGATGTGGGGGGCATTGGAAAGAATGGGTTTTTGCCCAGTCTCATGCCGTGCCCGCCTTTTTCCTCACCTTTCATGGAGCGTTGCGGTTCGGGCTTGCTTAAAAGGCCACCTGTCGGTGGCGGAGTTCCTTGGATGGTGGGATGTGGGAGGCATGGTGGGTTGGTGTTCCTTTGTCGTCCCTCGACGCTCCTGCCCTTCCCTCGCCTTCTCTAGAGCAGTGCGGCTTGGCTTGCTTAAAAGCCGCCTCAGGGTGGTTGAGTTGCTGCGGATGGTGGGATGTGGGAGGCGCGGCGGGATTGGGTTTTTGCCCCGTCCCCTGACGTGCCTGCCTTTTCCTCCCCGTCTGTGGAGCATTGCGGGCTGGGTGCTTAAATACCGCCTCACGGTTTGTGGGATCCTGTGGATGGTGGGATGTGGGCGGCGCGGCGGGACATAGGACCCCCGTACCTACCATGACTCCTTTTCCTCGACGTCTCTTGAGCGTTGCTGGTTCGTCTGCTTAAAAGCTGCCTCATGGCGGTTGAGTTCCTACGGAATGTGAGATGTGGGAGGCACGGCGGGATGGGGGTTTCCCTCCTCATCCCCTGACGTTCCTACCTTTTTCCTCACTGGTGGGATGTGGGGGGTATGGGCGGGATTGGGTTGTTTCCCCGTCCTGTCGTACCCACCTTTTTCCTCACCTTTCATGGAGCGTTGCGGGTCGGGCTATGCTTAAAAGCCACCGAGTGTGGTTGAGTTCTTGCAGATGTTGGGATGTGGGAGGCATGGTGGGATTGGGTTCCTTTGTCGTCCTTTGCTGTACCTGCCTTTTCCTCACCTTCTCTGGAGCGTTGTGGGATTTTGGTAGTGGTTCAAGCGCGAAACTGTCGGTATCACCAGGATGAGAGACCGTGCTCCTAAATTTCCCATTCAGTGATATTCCATGCGAACCGTAGCAAGCTTCCTTGGGCAGTGATTTGCGGGAGTGCTTTGCCCAACGCATTGTCGGGGCCACCTGTGAGTTATTTGGGTCCTGAGAAACTCACACCACCAGGCAAACGGTTGCCATGGTTCATTATTGGACAAGTTGGGGTGCCTTCCTCCTCAGTCATGCCTTGGGTGATGATGTTCATAAGGGCGGCTTGAGAATGTGTATCTACTGTTTCTGCAAGATACACGAGCGTCATGCGGAGGTGATGACTCATTAACTGGGATCCTGTGGATTCGTGGGAAGTGATCGGTTTGGCTATTCTCATCGGTGCTGGGTAAAGGAAGGAATGAATGCTGAGACCTCGTCGATGATGATTCATTCTTGTCTCTGGAATAAAAGAAGTGTTGGAAGTCGGATCTATTTTTTTCGGTGCGGTGTACTTGAGCATCATTGGGAGGTGAAGACTCTTTACAGGGAGATCCTATAAAATGTTGGGTAGTCCGATCCTAAATGATCAGGTTTCGGGCAGGAAATTCTTATGAATGATGAGCGAAGATCGAATGTTGTGACCCCATCGCATGTTAGTGCATGGTGGTGATGTGTGGCCCTTGATAGTCCCTCGGTTGCGTGTTTCCCAAAGGTTTGTTCCCACATTGCATGAAATTTACATCTGGGCACTTAGATTCCGCATGCATCATGTCGGTGAGGGCTCTGTTTGTAGTTTATGAAGTGATTGATCGAAATTGGGTATACTAGTGCATATACGGAGAATTGT
>CAUJRU010000364.1:62500-87500 GCA_963277665.1 Viscum album
GTCGTGGTTTGTCCCCTGCCAGGTCCTGCGGACTGACAATCGCGTCTAAACAGTTCCCTCCGAGCGAGACTATTTGAAGTGGACTCGGGGCTTCGCTTGTGGGAAGCGGTGCACTTTGAAAGGAAAGACTTTGAGCTGGGGTTTGTAGCGAGTGAGACCCCAATGGCTGAGATTGAGAATGCCATCCAAGTGGGATGATTCGGCGCGGGCTTGGGGTTTGCAATCAGCCTATGGAAAGGCATTGAGCTGGGGTTTGTCATATGTTGTCGTTTCCTGTATGTAAGGACAATCACCAAAATAAAATTCAATTCTTGCGTGAGGACGGACTTGGGACATGGGTTTTGTCATGTCCCCGGTGATGGACGATACGTCGGACGGATGCCACGACGTGTGGGTGGCCTTCCTGCGCTTAAGGGGTCACGTCGGTGGTCATTCCTACGTTTTCATAGGTTTTTCAGTGCCACACGTGTGGTCTTTCATGCGCTGCGCTGCCCTCTGGGACGTCTAAACCCCTCAGTATGTCTCCTCGTCACTGTTGATGTTTCCTGGTGGGATAGCTGGAAATGCATAAATGTCTCTTCAGGGGGGGGGGGGAGTGGTCGGCGACCCCCCCCCTGGGCGTGGGTCTTGTCCTGCGCGCCCAGATCCACCCAATGACATGCCCACAGACATGAAAAAATGGCCTCTAGACAATGCCATGAATGCTTGGTGATTCGTCCGGTGCTTGGGGCTTGTCTTGTCCGGGGTATTGCGCCATGAAAGCGATGACAATGAGCCGGGGTCCTACGTACTGACAATCGCGTGGAGACAATGCCATCCGGGTGAGGCGATTTGAAGGGGCCTCGGGGCTTGTCTTGGTGGATGCGGTGTGCCTTAAAAGGAAAGACATGGAGGTGGTGGTTGGTGAAATGTTGTTGGGTCCTATATGTAACGACAATCACCACCTGATGAGAATTCATTTCATGCGTGAGGACCCGCTGTGGACATGGGGCATGTCTTCTCGGCGGTGATCGACGATACGCGGGACGGATGCCATGACGTGTCGGCGGCCTTCAAGTGCCTAAGGGGTCACGTCGGTGGTCGTTCCTATGGTTTCATAGCTCTTTTAGGGCAACACGTGTTGTCTTTCATGCGCTGCACTGACCTCTGGGATGTCTAAACCCCTCAGTATGTCTCCTCGTCACTGATGATGTTTCCTGGTGGGATAGCTGGAAATGCATAAATGTCTCTTTAGGGGGGGAGTGGTCGGCGACCCCCCCTGGGCGTGGGTCTTGTCCTGCGTGCCCAGAGCCACCCAATGACATGCCCACGGACATGGAAAAATGGCCTCTAGACAATCCCATGAATGCTTGATGATTCGTCCGGTGCTTGGGGCTTGTCTTGTCCGGGGTAGTGCGCCATCAAAGCTTTGAAAATGAGTCGGGGTTCGTCGCGTGTCAGGTCCTACGTACTGACAATCGCGTGGAGACAATTCCATCCGAGTGAGACGATTTGAAGGGGCATCGGGGCTTGCATTGGTGGATGCGGGGTGCCTTGAAAGGAAGGACGCCGAGCTGGGGTTTGCCATATCTTGTTGGGTCCGGTATGTAACGTCCATGACCACCTAAATAGAATTCGTTTCATGCGTGAGGACCCGCTCTGGACATGGGGTTGTCTTCTCGGCGGTGGTCGACGACACGCGGGACGGATGCCATGACGTGCCGGCGGCCTTCATGTGCCTAAGGGGTCACGTCGGTGGCCGTTCCTATGGTTTCATAGCTCTTTTAGGGCAACTCGCGTTGTCTTTCATGAGCTGGGGTGCCCTCTGGGTGGTCTAAACCACTCAGTATGTCTCCTCGTCAGTGCTGATGTTTCCTGGTGGGATAGCTGTAAATGCATAAATGTCTCTTTAGGGGGGGAGTGGTCGGCGACCCCCCCTGGGCGTGGGTCTTGTCCTGCGTGCCTCGAGCCACCCAGTGACATGCCCACGGACATGGAAAAATGGCCTCTAGACAATGCCATCAATGCGTGATGATTCGTCCGGTGCTTGGGGCTTGTCTTCTCCGGGGTAGTGCGCCTTAAAAGCTTTGACAATGAGCCGGGGTTCGTCGCGTGTGAGGTCCTACGTACCGACAATCGCGTGGAGACAATGCCATCCGAGTGAGACGATTTGAAGGGGCCTCGAGGCTTGTCTTGGTGGATGCGGGGTGCCTTGAAAGGAAGGACGCCGAGCTGGGGTTTGTCATATGTTGTTGGGTTCGGTATGTAACGACACCGACCACCTAAAGAGAATTCATTTCTTGCGTGAGGACCCGCTCTGGACATGGGGTCTGTCTTCTCGGCGGTGGTCGACGATACGCGGGAAGGATGCCATGACGTGTCGGCGGCCTTCACGTGCCTAAGGGGTCACGTCGGTTGCCGTTCCTATGGTTTCATAGCTCTTTTAGGGCAACACGTGTTGTCTTTCATGCGCTGCGGTTCCCTCTGGGTGGTCTAAACCACTCAGTATGTCTCCTCGTCAGTGCTGATGTTTCCTGGTGGGAGAGCTGGAAATGCAGAAATGTCTCTTTAGGGGGGGAGTGGTCGGCGACCCCCCCTGGGCGTGGGTCTTGTCCTGCGTGCCCAGAGCCACCCAGTGACATGCCCACAGACATGGAAAAATGGCCTCTAGATGATTCCTCCTGTGCTTGGGGCTTGTCTTGCCCGCGGTAGTGCCCCATAAAAGCGATGACAATGAGACGGGGTTCGTCGCGTGTCAGGTCCGACGAACTGACAATCGCGTGGAGACAAAGCCATCCGAGTGAGACGATTTGAAGTGGCCTCGGGGCATGTCTTGGTGGATGCGACGTGCCTTGAAAGGAAGGACGTCGAGGTGGGGTTTTTCATATGTTGTTGGGTCCTGTATGTAATTACAATTACCACCTAAAGAGAATTCTTTTCATGAGTGAGGACCCGCTCTGGACATGGGGCGTGTCTTCTCGGCGGTGATCGACGATACGCGGGATGGATGCCATGACTTGTCGGTGGCCTTCATGTGCATAAGGGGTCACGTCGGTGGCCCTTCCTATGGTTTCATAGCTCTTTTAGGGCAACACGTGTTGTCTTTCATGCGCAGCGGTGCCCTCAGGGTGGTCTAAACCCATCAGTATGTCTCCTCGTCAGTGTTGATGTTTCCTGGTGGGATAGCTGGAAATGCATAAATGTCTCTTTAGGGGGGGAGTGGTCGGCGACCCCCCTGGGCGTGGGTCTTGTCCTGCGTGCCTAGAGCCACCCAATGACATGCCCAGTGACATGGAAAATGGCATCGACGCAATGCCCTGAATTCCTGATGATTCTTCCCGTGCTAGGGTCTTGTCTTGCCCGAGGTGGTGCGCCATAAAACCGATGACAATGAGATGGGTGGGGTTTGTCGCCTGTGAGATCCTACGGACTGACAATCGCGTCCAGACAATGGAATCCTAGTGAGGCGATTTGAAGGGGCCTCGGGGCCCGTCTTGGTGCGTGCGGCGTGCCTTGAAAGGAAGGACGTTGAGGTGGGGTTTGTCATATGTTGTTGTGTCCGGTATGTAAAGACAATGACCACCTAAAGAGAATTCATTTCATGCGTGAGGACCCGCTCTGGACATGGGTCCTGTCTCCTCGGCGGTGTTGGACGATACGCGGGACGGATGCCATGACGTGTCGGCGGCCTTCATGTGCCTAAGGGGCCACGTCGGTGTCCCTTCCTATGGTTTCATAGCCCTTTTAGGGCAACACGTGTTGCCTTTCATGCGCTGCGGTTCCCTCTGGGTGGTCTAAACCACTCAGTATGTCTCCTCGTCAGTGTTGATGTTTCCTGGTGGAATAGCTGGAAATGCATAAATGTCTCTTTAGGGGGGGAGTGGTCGGCGACCCCCCCTGGGCGTGGGTCTTGTCCTGCGTGCCGAGAGCCACCCACAGACATGCCCAGTGACATGGAAAATGGCATCGACGCAATGCCATGAATTCCTGATGATTCGTCCCGTGCTTGGGGCTTGTCTTGCCCGAGGTAGTGCGCCCTAAAAACGATGGCAATGAGACGGGGTTTGTCGCATGTGCGATCCTGCGGACTGACAGTCGCGTCCAGACAATGGCATCCGAGTGAGACGATTTGAAGGGGCCTCAGGGCCCGTCTTGGTGCATGCGGCGTGCCTTGAAAGGAAGGACGTCGAGGTGGGGTTTTTCATATGTTGTCGTGTCCCGTATGTAATGACAATGACCACCTAAAGAGAATTCATTTCATGCGCGAGGACCCGCTCTGGACATGGGGCCTGTCTTCTCGGCGGCGTTGGATGCTACCCGCGACGAATGCTACTACGTGTCGGCGGCCTTGATGTGCCTAAGGGGTCACATCAGTGGCTGTTCCTATGGTTTCATATCTCTTTTAGGGCAACACGTGTTGTCTTTCATGCGCTGTGGTGCCCACAGGGTTGTCTAAACCCATCAGTATGTCTCCTCGTCAGTGCTGATGTTTCCTGGTGGGACAGCTGGAAATGCATAAATGTCTCTTTAGGGGGGGAGTGGTCGGCGACCCCCCCTGGGCGTGGGTCTTGTCCTGCGTGCCCAGAGCCACCCAGTGACATGCCCACGGACATGGAAAAACAGCCTCCGGACAAAGCAAAGACAGCTTGATGATTCGTATGGTGCTTGGGGCTTGTCTTGTTCGAGGTAGTGCGCCATAAAAGTGATGACAATGAGCCGGGTTTCGTCGCGTGTCAGGTCCTCCGTACTGACAATCAGGTGGAGACAACGCCATCCGGGTGAGAGGATTTGAAGGGGCCTCAGGGCTTGCCTTGGTGGATGCGGTGTGCCTTGAATGGAAGGACAATGAGGTGGGGTTTGTCATATGTTGTTGGGTCCGGTATGTAATGACAATGACCGCCTAAAGAGAATTCCTTTCATGCGTGGGGACCCGCTCTGGACATGGGGCGTGTCTTCGCTGTGGTGATGGACGATACGTGGGACGGATGCCATGACGTGTCGGCGGCCTTCATGTGCCTAAGGGGCCACGTCGGTGGCCCTTCCTATGGTTTCATAGCTCTTTTAGGGCAACACGTGTTGCCTTTCATGCGCTGCCCTGCCCTCAGGGTGGTCTAAACCCATCAGTATGTCTCCTCGTCGGTGTTGATGTTTCCTGGTGGAATAGCTGGAAATGCATAAATGTCTCTTTAGGGGGGGAGTGGTCGGCGACCCCCCCGGGCGTGGGTCTTGTCCTGCGTGCCTAGAGCCACCCAATGTGATGCCCATTGACATGCAAAATGACATCGACTTAATGCCATGAATGCCTGATGATTCGTCCCGTGCTTGGGGCTTGTCTTGCCCGAGGTAGTGCGCCATAAAAACGATGACAATGGGATGGTGTTTGTCGCCTTCGAGATCCTGCGGACTGACAGTCGCGTTCAGACAATGGCATCCGAGTGAGACGATTTGAAGGGGTCTCGGGGCCCGTCTTGGTGCATGCGGCGTTTCTTGAAAGGAAGGACGTCGAGGTGGGGTTTGTCACATGTTGTTGTGTTCGGAATGTAAAGACAATGACCGCCTAAAGATAATTCATTTCATGCACGGGGACCCGCTCTGGACATGGGTCCTGTCTTCTCGGCGGTGTTGGATGATACCCGGGACGGATGCCATGACGTGTCGGCGGCCTTCATGTGCCTAAGGGGTCACTTTGGTGGCTGTTCGTATGGATTTGTAGCTCTTTTAGGGCAACACGTGCTGTCTTTCATGCGTTGTGGTGCCCATTGGGTTGTCTGAACCCATCAGTATGTGTCCTCGTCAGTGCTGATGTTTCCTGGTGGGACAGCTGGAAATGCATAAATGTCTCTTTAGGGGGGGAGTGGTCGGCGACCCCCCCTGGGCGTGGGTCTTGTCCTGCGTGCCCAGAGCCACCCAGTGACATGCCCACGAACATGGAAAAACGACCTCCAGACAAATCCATGAAAGCTTGATTATTCGTACGGTGCTTGGGGCTTGTCTTGTCTGAGGTAATGCGTCATAAAAGTGATGACAATGAGCCGGGGTGCGTCGCGTGTCAGGTCCGACGTACTGACAATCACGTGGAGACAACGCCATCCGAGTGGGACGATTTGAAGGGGCCTCGGGGCTTGCCTTGGTGGATGCGGTGTGCCTTGCAAGGAAGGACGACGTGGTGGGGTTTGTCATATGTTGTTGGGTACGGTATGTATTGACAATGACCGCCTAAAGATAATTCCTTTGAGGCGTGAGGACCAGCTCTGGACATGGGGCGTGTCTTCTCTGCGGTGATGGACGAGACGCGGGGCGGATGCCATGACGTGTCGGCGGCCTTCATGTGCCTAAGGGGTCACGTCGGTGGCCCTTCCTATGGTTTCATAGCTCTTTTAGGGCAACCCGTGTTGTCTTTCATGCACTGCGGTGCCCTTAGGGTGGTCTAAACCCATCAGTATGTCTCCTCGTCACTGTTGATGTTTCCTGGTGGTATAGCTGGAAATGCATAAATGTCTCTTTAGGGGGGGAGTGGTCGGCGACCCCCCCTGGGCGTGGGTCTTGTCCTGCGTGCCTAGAGCCACCCAATGACATGCCGAGTGACATGGAAAATGGCATCGACGCAGTGCCATGAATTCCTGATGATTCGTCTCGTGCTTGGGGCTTGTCTTGCCCGAGGTAGTGCGCCCTAAAAACGATGACAATGAGATGGGGTTTGTCGCATGTGTGATCCTGCGGACTGACAGTCTTGTCCAGACAATGGCATCCGAGTGAGACGATTTGAAGGGGCCTCGAGGCCCGTCTTGGTGCGTGTGGCGTGCCTTGAAAGGAAGGACGTTGCGGTGGGGTTTGTCATCTGTTGTCGTGTCCCGTATGTAATGACAATGACCACCTAAAGAGAATTCATTTCATGCGTGAGGACCCTCTCTGGACATGGGGCCTGTCTTCTCGGCGGTGTTGGACGCTACCCGGGATGAATGCTACTACGTGTCGGCGGCCTTCATGTGCCTAAGGGGTCACATCGGTGGCTGTTCCTACGGTTTCATATATCTTTTAGGGCAACACGTGTTGACTTTCATGCGCTGTGGTGCCCACAGGGTTGTCTAAACCCTCCAGTATGTCTCCTCGTCAGTGCTGATGTTTCCTGGTGGGACAGCTGGAAAGGCATAAATGTCTCTTTAGGGGGGGAGTGGTCGGCGACCCCCCCTGGGCGTGGGTCTTGTCCTGCGTGCCCAGAGCCACCTAGTGACATGCCCACGGACATGGAAAAATGGCCTCCAGACAAATCCATGAAAGCTTGAGGATTCATACGGTGCTTGGGGCTTGTCTTGTATGAGGTAATGCGCCATAAAAGTGATGACAATGAGCCGGGGTGCGTCGCGTGTCAGGTCCGACGTACTGACAATCACGTGGAGACAACGCCACCCGAGTGGGACGATTTGAAGGGGCATCGGGGCTTGCCTTGGAGGATGCGGTGTGCCTTGCAAGGAAGGACGACGTGGTGGGGTTTGTCATATGTTGTTGGGTACGGTATGTAATGACAATGACCGCCTAAAGATAATTCATTTCATGCGTGAGGACCCGCTCTGGACATGGGGCGTGTCTTCTCTGCGGTGATGGATGAGACGCGGGACGGATGTCATGACGTGTCGGCGGCCTTCATGTGCCTAAGGGGTCACGTCGGTGGCCCTTCCTATGGTTTCATAGCTCTTTTAGGGCAACCCGTGTTGTCTTTCATGCACTGCGGTGCCCTTAGGGTGGTCTAAACCCCTCAGTATGTCTCCTCGTCACTTTTGATGTTTCCTGGTGGAATAGCTGGAAATGCATAAATGTCTCTTTAGGGGGGGAGTGGTCGGCGACCCCCCCTGGGCGTGGGTCTTGTCCTGCGTGCCTAGAGCCACCCGATGACATGCCCAGTGACATGGAAAATGGCATCGACGCAATGCCATGAATTCTTGATGATTCGTCCCGTGCTTGGGGCTTGTCTTTCCCGAGGTAGTGCGCCCTAAAAACGATGACAATGAGATGGGTTTTGTCGCATGTGTGATCTTGCGGGCTGACAGTCGTTTCCAGACAAAGGCATCCGAGTGAGACGATTTGAAGGGGCCTCGAGGCCCGTCTTGGTGCATGCGGTGTGCCTTGAAAGGAAGGACGTTGAGGTGTGGTTATTCATGTGTTTTCGTGTCCCGTATGTAATGATAATGACCACCTAAAGAGAATTCATTTCATGCGTGAGGACCCTCTCTGGACATGGGGCCTGTCTTCTCGGCGGTGTTGGACGCTACCCGGGATGGATGCTAGTACGTGATGGCGGCCTTGATGTGCCTAAGGGGTCACATTGGTGGCTATTCCTATGGTTTCATATCTCTTTTAGGGCAACACGTGTTGTCTTTCATGCGCTGTGGTGCCCACAGGGTTGTCTGAACCCATCAGTATGTCTCCTCGTCAGTGCTGATGTTTCCTGGTGGGACAGCTGGAAATGCATAAATGTCTCTTTAGGGGGGGAGTGGTCGGCGACCCCCCCTGGGCGTGGGTCTTGTCCTGTGTGCCCAGAGCCACCCAGTGACATGCCCACGGACATGGAAAAACGGCCTCCAGACGAATCCATGAAAGCCTGATGATTCGTACGGTGCTTGGGGCTTGTCTTGTCTGAGGTAATGCGCCATAAAAGTGATGACAATGAGCTGGGGTGCGTCGCGTGTCAGACCCACGCCGAGTGACGTGGAAAATGGCATCGACGCAATGCCAAGAATTCCTGATGATTCGTCCCGTGCTTCGGGCTTGTCTTGCCCGAGGTAGTACGCCATAAAAATGATGACAATGAGATGGGGTTTGTCGCGTGTGTGAGGTCCGACGTACTGACGATCACGTGGAGACAACGGCATCCGAGTGAGACGATTTGAAGGGGCCTCGGGGCTTGCCTTGGTGGATGCGGTGTGCCTTGCAAGGAAGGACGATGTGGTGGGGTTTGTCATATGTTGTTGGGTACGGTATGTATTGACAATGACCACCTAAAGATAATTCCTTTGAGGCGTGAGGACTCGCTCTGGACATGGGGCGCGTCTTCTCTGCGGTGATGGACGAGACGCGGGACGGATGCCATGACGTGTCGGCGGCCTTCATGTGCCTAAGGGGTCACGTCGGTGGCCCTTCCTATGGTTTCATAGCTCTTTTAGGGCAACCCGTGTTGTCTTTCATGCACTGCGGTGCCCTTAGGGTGGTCTAAACCCATCAGTATGTCTCCTCGTCACTGTTGATGTTTCCTGGTGGTATAGCTGGAAATGCATAAATGTCTCTTTAGGGGGGGAGTGGTCGGCGACCCCCCCTGGGCGTGGGTCTTGTCCTGCGTGCCTAGAGCCACCCACTGACATGCCGAGTGACATGGAAAATGGCATCGACGCAGTGCCATGAATTTCTGATGATTCGTCCCGTGCTTGGGGCTTGTCTTGCCCGAGGTAGTGCGCCCTAAAAACGATGACAATGAGATGGGGTTTGTCGCATGTGTGATCCTGCGGACTGACAGTCATGTCCAGACAATGGCATCCGAGTGAGACGATTTGAAGGGGCCTCGAGGCCCGTCTTGGTGCGTGTGGCGTGCCTTGAAAGGAAGGACGTTGCGGTGGGGTTTGTCATCTGTTGTCGTGTCCCGTATGTAATGACAATGACCACCTAAAGAGAATTCATTTCATGCGTGAGGACCCTCTCTGGACATGGGGCCTGTCTTCTCGGCGGTGTTGGACGCTACCCGGGATGAATGCTACTACGTGTCGGCGGCCTTCATGTGCTTAAGGGGTCACATCGGTGGCTGTTCCTATGGTTTCATATATCTTTTAGGGCAACACGTGTTGTCTTTCATGCGCTGTGGTGCCCACAGGGTTGTCTAAACCCGTTAGTATGTCTCCTCGTCAGTGCTGATGTTTCCTGGTGGGACAGCTGAAAATGCATAAATGTCTCTTTAGGGGGGGAGTGGTCGGCGACCCCCCCTGGGCGTGGGTCTTGTCCTGCGTGCCCAGATCCACCTAGTGACATGCCCACGGACATGGAAAAATGGCCTCCAGACAAATCCATGAAAGCTTGAGGATTCATACGGTGCTTGGGGCTTGTCTTGTCTGAGGTAATGCGCCATAAAAGTGATGACAATGAGCCGGGGTGCGTCGCGTGTCAGGTCCGACGTACTGACAATCACGTGGAGACAACGCCACCCGAGTGGGACGATTTGAAGGGGCATCGGGGCTTGCCTTGGAGGATGCGGTGTGCCTTGCAAGGAAGGACGACGTGGTGGGGTTTGTCATATGTTGTTGGGTACGGTATGTAATGACAATGACCGCCTCAAGATAATTCCTTTCATGCGTGAGGACCCGCTCTGGACATGGGGCGTGTCTTCTCTGCGGTGATGGACGAGACGCGGGACGGATGCCATGACGTGTCGGCGGCCTTCATGTGCCTAAGGGGTCACGTCGGTGGCCCTTCCTATGGTTTCATAGCTCTTTTAGGGCAACCCGTGTTGTCTTTCATGCACTGCGGTGCCCTTAGGGTGGTCTAAACCCATCAGTATGTCTCCTCGTCACTGTTGATGTTTCCTGGTGGAATAGCTGGAAATGCATAAATGTCTCTTTAGGGGGGGGAGTGGTCGGCGACCCCCCCTGGGCGTGGGTCTTGTCCTGCGTGCCTAGAGCCACCCGATGACGTGCCCAGTGACATGGAAAATGGCATGGACGCAATGCCATGAATTCTCGATGATTCGTCCCGTGCTTGGGGCTTGTCTTTCCCGAGGTAGTGCGCCCTAAAAACGATGACAACGAGATGGGGTTTGTCGCATGTGTGATCTTGCGGGTTGACAGTCGTTTCCAGACAATGGCATCCGAGTGAGACGATTTGAAGGGGCCTCGAGGCCCGTCTTGGTGCATGCGGCGTGCCTTGAAGGGAAGGACGTTGAGGTGGGGTCATACCTCAAACATTGCAGATGTGGTTGGTGATGCAACCTTGTTGATCCTTCCATTAGTCATATGCTTGTCTCAAAGATCAGGTTGTGCATGTACAATGGACAAACTAATCGAACGGAATTGAATGTTCGGGACGACGGTTTGGGCTTGTGTTGGGGTCTGAGTGGTGAGCTCAGTCATACCTCAAACAATGCAGATGTTGTTGGTGATTCTACATGTCTGATCCTTCCACTAGTCATATGCTTGTCTCAAAGATCAGGTCCTGCATGATCAGTTGTGTGGGTTGATGGTTGCGCTTATGCGATTGTGTGGGAGTGGTGGATGGTTGTCAAGATACCGCGGTCTCCCTTTTTTGGGAAGGGAACGTTGGTCTCGTTGGCTCTAGGGGGTTGGGTATATCAATCCTTCCCTTGTGTCATGCATAGCGGGCTTTCCATGCCTTCATGTGCTGCATTGTGATGCCTCTCGGGTTGCATCCCTCGAGGCGTCACGATCAGCTGTGTGGGTTGATGGTTGTGCTTACGCGATTGTGTGGGAGTGGTGGATGGTTGTCAAGATACTGCGGTCTCCCTTTTTTGGGAAGGGAACGTTGGTCTCGTTGGCACCCTCATCCGTAAGTGGGGGTTTAATTTCTCCTCGCTTTCATTTGGTCCTTGTGCATGTTTCCATGTGAATGATGGAACACGGTTTGGCTTGGTTGGATATCCGTTGAGAACACTAGTCATATGCTTGTCTCAAAGATCAGTCTGTGCATGTACAGGGACAAACTAATCGAAGATGGTGATACTGTGAAGGGTCTCAGTAAATCAGGGACAAGTCTGACGTTCTCCTCGGTTTTACATCAAGCGAAGAATGTGTATCTATTGTTTCTGCAAGATACACGAGCGTCATGCAGAGGTGATGACTCATTAAGGGGAATCCTGTCGATTTGGGAAGATGATTTGGGCTTGTGTTGGGGTTTGAGTGGTCTGCTCAGTCATACCTCAAACATTGCAGATGTGGTTGGTGATGCTACCTGGCTGATCCTACCATTAGTCATATGCTTGTCTCAAAGATCAGGTTGTGCATTTACAAAGGATAAACTAATCGAACGGAATTGAATGTTCGGGATGATGGTTTGGGCTTGTGTTGGGGTCTGAGTGGTCTGCTCAGTTATACCACAAACAATGCAGATGTTGTTGGTAATGCTACATGGTTGATCCTTCCACTAGTCATATGCTTGTCTCAAAGATCAGTTAGTGCATGTACAGGGACAAACTAATCGAAAGATGGTGATACTGTGAAGGGTCTCATTAAATCAGTGACACGGCTGACTTTCTCCTCGGTTATACATCAAGCGAAGAATCCCCAGGTGGGTGAGCTCCACCTAGAAGATCCTCACTTGTCCCATCGGAGTTCTCCCTGTTGGTAGTGGAATTTTGTTAGTGCTGATATACGGGCCCTGTTTATATGCTTGGGTTGAATTCTCTCGCACAATTGCGGTTTTGAGCATCATGCAGAGGTGAAGACTCATTAATTGGGTTCCTGTCGATTTGGGAAGACGGTTTGGGATTGTGTTGGGGTCTGAGTGGTCTGCTCAGTCATACCTCAAACATTGCAGATGTTGTTGGTGGTGCAACCTGTCTGATCCTTCCATTAGTCATATGCTTGTCTCAAAAATCAGGTTGTGCATGTACAAAGGACAAACTAATCGAACGGAATTGAATGTTCGAGACGACGGTTTGGGCTTGTGTTGGGGTCTGAGTGGTGAGCTCAGTCATACCTCAAACAATGCAGATGTTGTTGGTGATGCTACATGGCTGATCCTTCCACTAGTCATATGCTTGTCTCAAAGGTCAGGTCCTGCATGATCAGTTGTGTGGGTTGATGGTTGCGCTTATGCGATTGTGTGGGAGTGGTGGATGGTGGTCAAGATACTGCGGTCTCCCTTTTTTGGGAAGGGAACGTTGGTCTCGTTGGCTCTAGGGGGTTGGGTATATCAATCCTTCCCTTGTGTCATGCATAGCGGGCTTTCCCTGCCTTCATGTGCTGCATTGTGATGCCTCTCGGGTTGCTTCCCTGGAGGCGTCACGGTCAGTTGTGTGGGTTGATGGTTGTGCTTACGCGATTGTGTGGGAGTGGTGGATGGTTGTCAAGATACTGCGGTCTCCCTTTTTTGGGAAGGGAACGTTGGTCTCGTTGGCTCTAGGGGGTTGGGTATATAAATCCTTCCCTTGTGTCATGCATAGCGGGCTTTCCCTGCCTTCATGTGTTGCATTGTGATGCCTCTCGGGTTGCTTCCCTTGAGGCGTCACGGTCAGTTGTGTGGGTTGATGGTTGTGCTTACGCGATTGTGTGGGAGTGGTGGATGGTTGTCAAGATACTGCGGTCTCCCTTTTTTGGGAAGGGAACGTTGGTCTCGTTGGCTCTAGGGGGTTGGGTATATCAATCCTTCCCTTGTGTCATGCATAGCGGGCTTTCCCTGCCTTCATGTGCTGCATTGTGATGTCTCTCGGGTTGCTTCCCTCGAGGCGTCACAGTCAGTTGTGTGGGTTGATGGTTGTGCTTATGCGATTGTGTGGGAGTGGTGGATGGTTGTCAAGATACTGCGGTCTCCCTTTTTTGGGAAGGGAACGTTGGTCTCCTTGGCTCTAGGGGGTTGGGTATATAAATCCTTCCCTTGTGTCATGCATAGCGGGCTTTCCCTGCCTTCATGTGCTGCATTGTGATGCCTCTTGGGTTGCTTCCCTTGAGGCGTCACGGTCAGTTGTGTGGGTTGATGGTTGTGCTTACGCGATTGTGTGGGAGTGGTGGATGGTTGTCAAGATACTGCGGTCTCCCTTTTTTGGGAAGGGAACGTTGGTCTCCTTGGCTCTAGGGGGTTGGGTATATAAATCCTTCCCTTGTGTCATGCATAGCGGGCTTTCCCTGCCTTCATGTGCTGCATTGTGATGTCTCTCGGGTTGCTTCCCTCGAGGCGTCACAGTCAGTTGTGTGGGTTGATGGTTGTGCTTACGCGATTGTGTGGGAGTGGTGGATGGTTGTCAAGATACTGCGGTCTCCCTTTTTTGGGAAGGGAACGTTGGTCTCCTTGGCTCTAGGGGGTTGGGTATATAAATCCTTCCCTTGTGTCATGCATAGCGGGCTTTCCCTGCCTTCATGTGCTGCATTGTGATGCCTCTCGGGTTGCTTCCCTTGAGGCGTCACGGTCAGTTGTGTGGGTTGATGGTTGTGCTTACGCGATTGTGTGGGAGTGGTGGATGGTTGTCAAGATACTGCGGTCTCCCTTTTTTGGGAAGGGAACGTTGGTCTCGTTGGCACCCTCATCCGTAAGTGGGGGATTAATTTCTCCTCGCTTTCATTTGGTCCTTGTGCATGTTTCCATGTGAATGATGGAACACGGTTTGGCTTGGTTGGATATCCGTTGAGAACACTAGTCAAATGCTTGTCTCAAAGATCAGTCTGTGCATGTACAGGGACAAACTAACCGAAAGATGGTGATATTGTGAAGGGTCTCATTAAATCAGTGACAAGTTTGACGTTCTCCTCGGTTATACATCAAGCGAAGAATGTGTATCTATTGTTTCGACAAGATACACGAGCGTCGTCACGCAGAGGTGATGACTCATTAAGGGGAATCCTGTCGATTTGGGAAGATGGTTTGGGCTTGTGTTGGGGTCTGAGTGGTTTGCTCAGTCATACCTCAAACATTGCAGATGTGGTTGGTGATGCTACCTGGCTGATCCTTCCATTAGTCATATGCTTGTCCCAAAGATCAGGTGGTGCATGTACAAAGGAAAAACTAATCGAATGGAATTGAATGTTCGGGACGACGGTTTGGGCTTGTGTTGGGGTCTGAGTGGTTAGCTCAGTCATACCTCAAACAATGCAGATGTTGTTGGTGATGCTACATGGCTGATCCTTCAACTAGTCATATGCTTGACTCAAAGATCAGGTCCCGCATGTACAAAGACAAACTAATCGAAAGATGGTGATACTGTGATGGGTCTCATTAAATTAGTGCCAGGGCTGACTTTCTCCTCAGTTATACATCAAGAGAAGAATCCCCAGGTGGGTGAGCTCCACCTAGAAGACCCTCACTTGTCCCTTCGGAGTTCTCCCTGTTGGTAGTGGAATTTTGTCAGTTATGATATACGGGCCCTGTTTATATGCTTGGGTTGAATTCTCTCGCACAATTGTGGTATTGAGCATCATGCAGAGGTGATGACTCATTAATTGGGTTCCTGTCGATTTGGAAAGACGGTTTGGGCTTGTGTTGGGGTCTGAGTGGTCTGCTCAGTCATACCTCAAACATTGCAGATGTGGTTGGTGATGCAACCTGGCTGATCCTTCCATTAGTCATATGCTTGTCCCAAAGATCAGGTTGTGCATGTACAAAGGACAAACTAATGGAACGGAATTGAATGTTCGGGATGATGGTTTGGGCTTGTGTTGGGGTCTGAGTGGTGAGCTCAGTCATACCTCAAACAATGCAGATGTTGTTGGTGATGCTACATGGCTGATCCTTCTACTAGTCATATGCTTGTCTCAAAGATCAGGTTGTGCATGATCAGTTGTGTGGGTTGATGGTTGCCCTTATGCGATTGTGTGGAAGTGGTGGATGGTTGTCAAGATACTGCGGTCTCCCTTTTTTGGGAATGGAACGTTGGTCTCGTTGGCGCTAGGGGGTTGGGTATATCAATCCTTCCCTTGTGTCATGCATAGCGGGCTTTCCCTGCCTTCATGTGCTGCATTGTGATGCCTCTCGGGTTGCTTCCCTCGAGGCGTGACGGTCAGTTGTGTGGGTTGATGGTTGTGCTTACGCGATTGTGTGGGAGTGGTGGATGGTTGTCAAGATACTGCGGTCTCCCTTTTTTGGGAAGGGAACGTTGGTCTCGTTGGCACCCTCATCCGTAAGTGGGGGTTTAATTTCTCCTCGCTTTCATTTGGTCCTTGTACATGTTTCCATGTGAATGATGGAACACGGTTTGGCTTGGTTGGATATCCGATGAGAACACTAGTCATATGCTTGTCTCAAAGATCAGTCTGTGCATGTACAGGGACAAACTAACCGAAAGATGGTGATACTGTGAAGGGTCTCATTAAATCAGTGACAAGTTTGACGTTCTCCTCGGTTATACATCAAGCGAAGAATGTGTATCTATTGTTTTTGCAAGATACACGAGCGTCATGCAGAGGTGATGACTAATTAAGGGGAAACATGTCGATTTGGGAAGATGGTTTGGGCTTGTGTTGGGGTCTGAGTGGTTTGCTCAGTCATACCTCAAACATTGCAGATGTGGTTGGTGATGCTACCTGGCTGATCCTTCCATTAGTCATATGCTTGTATCAAAGATCAGGTTGTGCATGTACAAAGGACAAACTAATCGAATGGAATTGAATGCTCGGGACGACGGTTTAGGCTTGTGTTGGGGTCTGAGTGGTCTGCTCAGTCATACCTCAAACATTGCAGATGTGGTTAGTGACGCTACATGGGTGATCCTTCCAGTAGTCATATGCCTGTCTCAAAGATCAGGTCCCGCATGTAAAGGACAAACTAATCGAAAGATGGTGATACTGTGACGGGTCTCATTAAATGAGTGCCAGGGGTGACTTTCTCCTCGGTTATATCTCAAGCGAAGAATCCCCAGGTGGGTGAGCTCCACCTAGAAGACCCTCACTTGTCCCTTTGGAGTTCTCCCTGTTGGTAGTGGAATTTTTTTGGTGCTGATGTAGGGGCCCCGTCTATATGCTTGGGTTGAATTCTCTCGCACAATTGCGGTTCCGTCTTCCAAGGGCTTGCTAAAAAGACGATGCGATACTAGACAGATATAACTTGGATGGGATGATGATAGATGAGCATGGTTGGTGTCCTGGTTCTTGGTTAAAAGTTTCTCAACGGTGGTTGAGTTCTTTTGAATGGTGGGATGTGGGGGGTGCGGCGGGACATAGGGCCTCCGTTCCTGTCATGACTCCTTTTCCTCAACGTCCCTGGAGCGTTGTGGGTTCGTCTGCTTAAAATCTGCCTCATGGCGGTTGAGTTCCTTCGGAAGGTGGGATGTGGGAGGCATGGCGGTGGGACGCTGTAATTCCTTTTCCTCACCGATGGGATGTGGGGGGCATTGGAAAGAATGGGTTTTTGCCCAGTCTCATGCCGTGCCCGCCTTTTTCCTCACCTTTCATGGAGCGTTGCGGTTCGGGCTTGCTTAAAAGGCCACCTGTTGGTGGCGGAGTTCCTTGGATGGTGGGATGTGGGAGGCATGGTGGGTTGGTGTTCCTTTGTCGTCCCTCGACGCTCCTGCCCTTCCCTCGCCTTCTCTAGAGCAGTGCGGCTCTGCTTGCTTAAAAGCTGCCTCAGGGCGGTTGAGTTGCTGCGGATGGTGGGATGTGGGGGGCGCGGCGGGATTGGGTTTTTGCCCCGTCCCCTGACGTGCCTGCCTTTTCCTCCCCGTCTGTGGAGCATTGCGGGCTGGGTGCTTAAATACCGCCTCACGGTTTGTGGGATCCTGTGGATGGTGGGATGTGGGCGGCGCGGCGGGACATAGGACCCCCGTACCTACCATTACTCCTTTTCCTCGACGTCTCTTGAGCGTTGCTGGTTCGTCTGCTTAAAAGCTGCCTCATGGCGGTTGAGTTCCTACGGAATGTGAGATGTGGGAGGCACGGCGGGATGGGGGTTTCCCTCCTCATCCCCTGACGTTCCTACCTTTTTCCTCACTGGTGGGATGTGGGGGGTATGGGTGGGATTGGGTTGTTTCCCCGTCCTGTCGTACCCACCTTTTTCCTCACCTTTCATGGAGCGTTGCGGGTCGGGCTTTGCTTAAAATCCACTGATTGTGGTTGAGTTCTTGCAGATGTTGGGATGTGGGAGGCATGGTGGGATTGGGTTCCTTTGTCGTCCCTTGCTGTACCGCCTTTTCCTCACCTTCTCTGGAGCGTTGTGGAATTTTGGTAGTGGTTCAAGCGCGAAACTGTCGGTATCACCAGGATGCGAGAGCGTGCTCCTAAATTTCTCATTCAGTGATATTCCATGCGAACCATAGCAAGCTGCCTTGGGCAATGATTGGTGGGAGTGCTTTGCTCAACGCATTGTCGGGGCCACGTGCGAGTTATTTGGGTCCTAAGAAACTCACACCAACAGGGTAACGATTTCCATGGTTCATTATTGGACAAGTTGGGGTGCCTTCCTCCTCAGTCATGCCTTGGGTGATGATGTTCATAAGGGTGGCTTGAGAATGTGTATCTACTGTTTCTGCAAGATACACGAGCGTCATGCAGAGGTGATGACTAATTAAGGGGAAACATGTCGATTTGGGAAGAGATGGTTCGGGCTTGTGTTGGGGTCTGAGTGGTCTGCTCAGTCATACCTCAAACATTGCAGATGTGGTTGGTGATGGTACCCGGTTGATCTTTCCATTAGTCATATGATTGTCTCAAAGATCAGGCTGTGCATGTACGAAGGACAAACTAATCGAATGGAATTGAATGCTCGGGACGACGGTTTGGGCTTGTGTTGGGGTCTGAGTGGTCTGCTCAGTCATACCTCAAACATTGCAGATGTGGTTGGTGATGCTACATGGTTGATCCTTCCACTAGTCATATGCCTGTCTCAAAGATCAGGTCCCGCATGTAAAGGACAAACTAATCGAAAGATGGTGATACTGTGACGGGTCTCATTAAATCAGTGCCAGGGCTGACTTTCTCCTCGGTTATACCTCAAGCGAAGAATCCCCAGGTGGGTGAGCTCCACCTTGAAGACCCTCACTTGTCCCTTTGGAGTTCTCCCTGTTGGTAGTGGAATTTTGTTGGTGCTGATGTACGGGCCCCGTCTATATGCTTGGGTTGAATTCTCTCGCACAATTTTGGTTTCGGGTTCCAAGGGCTTGCTAAAAAGACGATGCGATACTAGACAGATATAACTTGGATGGGATGATGATAGATGAGCATGGTTGGTGTCCTGGTTCTTGGTTAAAAGTTTCGCAACGGTGGTTGAGTTCTTTTGAATGGTGGGATGTGGGGGGTGCGGCGGGACATAGGGCCTCTGTTCCTGTCATGACTCCTTTTCCTCAACGTCCCTGGAGCGTTGTGGGTTCGTCTGCTTAAAATCTGCCTCACGGCGGTTGAGTTCCTTCGGAAGGTGGGATGTGGGAAGCATGGCGGTGGGACGCTGTAATTCCTTTTCCTCACCGGTGGGATGTGGGGGGCATTGGAAAGAATGGGTTTTTGCCCAGTCTCATGCCGTGCCCGCCTTTTTCCTCACCTTTCATGGAGCGTTGCGGTTCGGGCTTGCTTAAAAGGCCACCTGTTGGTGGCGGAGTTCCTTGGATGGTGGGATGTGGGAGGCATGGTGGGTTGGTGTTCCTTTGTCGTCCCTCGACGCTCCTGCCCTTCCCTCGCCTTCTCTAGAGCAGTGCGGCTTTGCTTGCTTAAAAGCTGCCTCAGGGTGGTTGAGTTGCTGCGGATGGTGGGATGTGGGGGGCGCGGCGGGATTGGGTTTTTGCCCCGTCCCCTGACGTGCCTGCCTTTTCCTCCCCGTCTGTGGAGCATTGCGGGCTGGGTGCTTAAATACCGCCTCACGGTTTGTGGGATCCTGTGGATGGTGGGATGTGGGCGGCGCGGCGGGACATAGGACCCCCGTACCTACCATGACTCCTTTTCCTCGACGTCTCTTGAGCGTTGCTGGTTCGTCTGCTTAAAAGCTGCCTCATGGCGGTTGAGTTCCTACGGAATGTGAGATGTGGGAGGCACGGCGGGATGGGGGTTTCCCTCCTCATCCCCTGACGTTCCTACCTTTTCCCTCACTGGTGGGATGTGGGGGGTATGGGCGGGATTGGGTTGTTTCCCCGTCCTGTCGTACCCACCTTTTTCCTCACCTTTCATGGAGCGTTGCGGGTCGGGCTTTGCTTAAAATCCACTGAGTGTGGTTGAGTTCTTGCAGATGTTGGGATGTGGGAGGCATGGTGGGATTGGGTTCCTTTGTCGTCCCTTGCTGTACCGCCTTTTCCTCACCTTCTCTGGAGCGTTGTGGAATTTTGGTAGTGGTTCAAGCGCGAAACTGTCGGTATCACCAGGATGCGAGAGCGTGCTCCTAAATTTCTCATTCAGCGATATTCCATGCGAACCATAGCAAGCTGCCTTGGGCAATGATTGGTGGGAGTGCTTTGCTCAACGCATTGTCGGGGCCACGTGCGAGTTATTTGTGTCCTAAGAAACTCACACCAACAGGGTAACGATTTCCATGGTTCATTATTGGACAAGTTGGGGTGCCTTCCTCCTCAGTCATGCCTTGGGTGATGATGTTCATAAGGGTGGCTTGAGAATGTGTATCTACTGTTTCTGCAAGATACACGAGCGTCATGCGGAGGTGATGACTCATTAAGGGGAATCCTGTCGATTTGGGAAGATGGTTGGGGCTTGTGTTGGGGTCTGAGTGGTCTGCTCAGTCATACCTCAAACATTGCAGATGTGGTTGGTGATGCTACCTGGCTGATCCTTCCATTAGTCATATGCTTGTCTCAAAGATCAGGTTGTGCATGTACAAAGGACAAACTAATCGAACAGAATTGAATGTTCGGGACGACGGTTTGGGCTTGTGTTGGGGTCTGAGTGGTCAGCTCAGTCATACCCCAAACAATGCAGATGTTGTTGGTGATGCTACATGGCTGATCCTTCCACTAGTCATATGCCTGTCTCAAAGATCAGGTCCCGCATGTAAAGGACAAACTAATCGAAAGATGGTGATACTGTGACGGGTCTCATTAAATCAGTGCCAGGGGTGACTTTCTCCTCGGTTATATCTCAAGCGAAGAATCCCCAGGTGGGTGAGCTCCACCTAGAAGACCCTCACTTGTCCCTTTGGAGTTCTCCCTGTTGGTAGTGGAATTTTTTTGGTGCTGATGTAGGGGCCCCGTCTATATGCTTGGGTTGAATTCTCTCGCACAATTGCGGTTCCGTCTTCCAAGGGCTTGCTAAAAATACGATGCGATACTAGACAGATATAACTTGGATGGGATGATGATAGATGAGCATGGTTGGTGTCCTGGTTCTTGGTTAAAAGTTTCGCAACGGTGGTTGAGTTCTTTTGAATGGTGGGATGTGGGGGGTGCGGCGGGACATAGGGCCTCCGTTCCTGTCATGACTCCTTTTCCTCAACGTCCCTGGAGCGTTGTGGGTTCGTCTGCTTAAAATCTGCCTCATGGCGGTTGAGTTCCTTCGGAAGGTGGGATGTGGGAGGCATGGCGGTGGGACGCTGTAATTCCTTTTCCTCACCGGTGGGATGTGGGGGGCATTGGAAAGAATGGGTTTTTGCCCAGTCTCATGCCGTGCCCGCCTTTTTCCTCACCTTTCATGGAGCGTTGCGGTTCGGGCTTGCTTAAAAGGCCACCTGTCGGTGGCGGAGTTCCTTGGATGGTGGGATGTGGGAGGCATGGTGGGTTGGTGTTCCTTTGTCGTCCCTCGACGCTCCTGCCCTTCCCTCGCCTTCTCTTGAGCAGTGCGGCTTGGCTTGCTTAAAAGCCGCCTCAGGGTGGTTGAGTTGCTGCGGATGGTGGGATGTGGGAGGCGCGGCGGGATTGGGTTTTTGCCCCGTCCCCTGACGTGCCTGCCTTTTCCTCCCCGTCTGTGGAGCATTGCGGGCTGGGTGCTTAAATACCGCCTCACGGTTTGTGGGATCCTGTGGATGGTGGGATGTGGGCGGCGCGGCGGGACATAGGACCCCCGTACCTACCCTGACTCCTTTTCCTTGACGTCTCTTGAGCGTTGCTGGTTCGTCTGCTTAAAAGCTGCCTCATGGCGGTTGAGTTCCTACGGAATGTGAGATGTGGGAGGCACGGCGGGATGGGGGTTTCCCTCCTCATCCCCTGACGTTCCTACCTTTTTCCTCACTGGTGGGATGTGGGGGGTATGGGCGGGATTGGGTTGTTTCCCCGTCCTGTCGTACCCACCTTTTTCCTCACCTTTCATGGAGCGTTGCGGGTCGGGCTATGCTTAAAAGCCACCGAGTGTGGTTGAGTTCTTGCAGATGTTGGGATGTGGGAGGCATGGTGGGATTGGGTTCCTTTGTCGTCCCTTGCTGTACCGCCTTTTCCTCACCTTCTCTGGAGCGTTGTGGAATTTTGGTAGTGGTTCAAGCGCGAAACTGTCGGTATCACCAGGATGCGAGAGCGTGCTCCTAAATTTCTCATTCAGCGATATTTCATGCGAACCATAGCAAGCTGCCTTGGGCAATGATTGGTGGGAGTGCTTTGGTCAACGCATTGTCGGGGCCACGTGCGAGTTATTTGGGTCCTAAGAAACTCACACCAACAGGGTGACGATTTCCATGGTTCATTATTGGACAAGTTGGGGTGCCTTCCTCCTCAGTCATGCCTTGGGTGATGATGTTCATAAGGGTGGCTTGAGAATGTGTATCTACTGTTTCTGCAAGATACACGAGCGTCATGCGGAGGTGATGACTCATTAAGGGGAATCCTGTCGATTTGGGAAGATGGTTGGGGCTTGTGTTGGGGTCTGAGTGGTCTGCTCAGTCATACCTCAAACATTGCAGATGTGGTTGGTGATGCTACCTGGCTGATCCTTCCATTAGTCATATGCTTGTCTCAAAGATCAGGTTGTGCATGTACAAAGGACAAACTAATCGAACAGAATTGAATGTTCGGGACGACGGTTTGGGCTTGTGTTGGGGTCTGAGTGGTCAGCTCAGTCATACCCCAAACAATGCAGATGTTGTTGGTGATGCTACATGGCTGATCCTTCCACTAGTCATATGTCTGTCTCAAAGATCAGGTCCCGCATGTAAAGGACAAACTAATCGAAAGATGGTGATACTGTGACGGGTCTCATTAAATCAGTGCCAGGGGTGACTTTCTCCTCGGTTATATCTCAAGCGAAGAATCCCCAGGTGGGTGAGCTCCACCTAGAAGACCCTCACTTGTCCCTTTGGAGTTCTCCCTGTTGGTAGTGGAATTTTTTTGGTGCTGATGTAGGGGCCCCGTCTATATGCTTGGGTTGAATTCTCTCGCACAATTGCGGTTCCGTCTTCCAAGGGCTTGCTAAAAAGACGATGCGATACTAGACAGATATAACTTGGATGGGATGATGATAGATGAGCATGGTTGGTGTCCTGGTTCTTGGTTAAAAGTTTCTCAACGGTGGTTGAGTTCTTTTGAATGGTGGGATGTGGGGGGTGCGGCGGGACATAGGGCCTCCGTTCCTGTCATGACTCCTTTTCCTCAACGTCCCTGGAGCGTTGTGGGTTCGTCTGCTTAAAATCTGCCTCATGGCGGTTGAGTTCCTTCGGAAGGTGGGATGTGGGAGGCATGGCGGTGGGACGCTGTAATTCCTTTTCCTCACCGGTGGGATGTGGGGGGCATTGGAAAGAATGGGTTTTTGCCCAGTCTCATGCCGTGCCCGCCTTTTTCCTCACCTTTCATGGAGCGTTGCGGTTCGGGCTTGCTTAAAAGGCCACCTGTCGGTGGCGGAGTTCCTTGGATGGTGGGATGTGGGAGGCATGGTGGGTTGGTGTTCCTTTGTCGTCCCTCGACGCTCCTGCCCTTCCCTCGCCTTCTCTAGAGCAGTGCGGCTTGGCTTGCTTAAAAGCCGCCTCAGGGTGGTTGAGTTGCTGCGGATGGTGGGATGTGGGAGGCGCGGCGGGATTGGGTTTTTGCCCCGTCCCCTGACGTGCCTGCCTTTTCCTCCCCGTCTGTGGAGCATTGCGGGCTGGGTGCTTAAATACCGCCTCACGGTTTGTGGGATCCTGTGGATGGTGGGATGTGGGCGGCGCGGCGGGACATAGGACCCCCGTACCTACCATGACTCCTTTTCCTCGACGTCTCTTGAGCGTTGCTGGTTCGTCTGCTTAAAAGCTGCCTCATGGCGGTTGAGTTCCTACGGAATGTGAGATGTGGGAGGCACGGCGGGATGGGGGTTTCCCTCCTCATCCCCTGACGTTCCTACCTTTTTCCTCACTGGTGGGATGTGGGGGGTATGGGCGGGATTGGGTTGTTTCCCCGTCCTGTCGTACCCACCTTTTTCCTCACCTTTCATGGAGCGTTGCGGGTCGGGCTATGCTTAAAAGCCACCGAGTGTGGTTGAGTTCTTGCAGATGTTGGGATGTGGGAGGCATGGTGGGATTGGGTTCCTTTGTCGTCCTTTGCTGTACCTGCCTTTTCCTCACCTTCTCTGGAGCGTTGTGGGATTTTGGTAGTGGTTCAAGCGCGAAACTGTCGGTATCACCAGGATGAGAGACCGTGCTCCTAAATTTCCCATTCAGTGATATTCCATGCGAACCGTAGCAATCTTCCTTGGGCAGTGATTTGCGGGAGTGCTTTGCCCAATGCATTGTCGGGGCCACCTGTGAGTTATTTGGGTCCTGAGAAACTCACACCACCAGGCAAACAGTTGCCATGGTTCATTATTGGACAAGTTGGGGTGCCTTCCTCCTCAGTCATGCCTTGGGTGATGATGTTCATAAGGGCGGCTTGAGAATGTGTATCTACTGTTTCTGCAAGATACACGAGCGTCATGCGGAGGTGATGACTCATTAACTGGGATCCTGTGGATTCGTGGGAAGTGATCGGTTTGGCTATTCTCATCGGTGCTGGGTAAAGGAAGGAATGAATGCTGAGACCTCGTCGATGATGATTCATTCTTGTCTCTGGAATAAAAGAAGTGTTGGAAGTCGGATCTATTTTTTCGGTGCGGTGTACTTGAGCATCATTGGGAGGTGAAGACTCTTTACAGGGAGATCCTATAAAATGTTGGGTAGTCCGATCCTAAATGATCAGGTTTCGGGCAGGAAATTCTTATGAATGATGAGCGAAGATCGAATGTTGTGACCCCATCGCATGTTAGTGCATGGTGGTGATGTGTGGCCCTTGATAGTCCCTCGGTTGCGTGTTTCCCAAAGGTTTGTTCCCACATTGCATGAAATTTACATCTGGGCACTTAGATTCCGCATGCATCATGTCGGTGAGGGCTCTGTTTGTAGTTTATGAAGTGATTGATCGAAATTGGGTATACTAGTGCATATACGGAGAATTGTGGCAGGTTATGATCCAAGTGGTACGTGGATGGCCCTGATATGCGGCGAGATTCAAGAATGTCTGTTGGTTGTTTGA